>JAALXK010000260.1:0-102803 GCA_012977745.1 Fusarium anguioides | reverse complement strand
ACGACGATGATGACGATGACGAGAACCCTACGGACCCCTTTGCCGATACGGAAGAGGACTTTGATGATGATGACCAGACTCAAGGTGATGGAAGGGGTGCATGGTGGAGGGATGTGGTGAGGGATCGTGGAGGCAAGCCTGATGGAAATGAATCTGACGATGAGCGTGATGATGACGATGATGATGAGTTTGGAGACTTCGCCATGCCTGAAGACGACGGAACTGGCGAAAGCCACAACGTTTTACGGCCTCAGCCTGTTAATCCCGTCAAGGAGGGCTCAACCAGAGGTCTAAGCGGTTTATGGCCCTTTGGACTGTCTAAAGCAGAAAAGGAAAAGGAAGGAAACAGGCAAGCGACAGAGGATGAGGCATCGGGTAAGGATGATGAGATTAAGGCCGTGGAAGTCAAGGAGGCGAAACGTAGGACGAGCATTGAAGATCCTGATGATGATGAGGTCGTGGTTTGATACCAGGGGTGAGTGATAACAGGTGTACGATATATATGGGTACGATAGGGTTATGTACGTAGAATTGCATCAAGACAGTTGAGTTAGTTTCGATATGTGAATCGTGGCATGTAGTCAGTCCCTGTGGTCCCTTGCATGGCACTCTATAGGGGTCTCACTCTAGCTCAAGCTTCCAGATCTAGACTCACTGCTAAATGAAGCTTGAGTGAATAGTTCCAACTAGCTAGAACATGCCGCACTGGCCAGAAGGCTCAAATGAGAAATGTCTCTTATTCTGGTCCCACAACACAACACTAAAAGCACGGATCTTGTCCCCTGAGCTGAAGTCAGCCAGCGGGCTCTTGACAACAGTCCGAGGCTGCAGCATGGATAGACAATGTCTCAAAACACGTCACCAGCCTTGCAGGGTTCTGCTTGTTTGCTTGCCTGCTTGTTCATAGCCAAGTCCTTTTTTTCGTCTTACTTTAGGAGCCGATCCCCTGAATCGTAGCTGAGCATCGTAGCGCCCAGACATGACCATGTGGTGAAGTGGGTGAGCACTAAGGAAAAGAACTAATCTCGGCTGTAGCCTTATCTCGCTTGTTACCGAGCCGAAGACTCCCGTGTTTCCGGACAAGGATGTGAAGAGATTGGTTTTCTATTGTTTGTACAGACAAATATTTTGTCAGCTGTTTCATGTTTACTATTGACTGGGAAAAGAGAGTTTGATTGTTCATATTTGGAGGTTTTATTTGCGAGATGGGGACTAAAAAAAGGAGAGTTTTTGGCTATGTTTAGGGGCAAATAAAGTTAAAAGCAAAGGGATGTAATCTCGGTAAATGGGACTGTGCCTTTTGAGCTAAACGCCCTGCAGATCTGAGGATACCAAAGTTCTTTTTTCTTCTTGTCTGAGTTGTCAATGGACGAAAAAGTACGAAGAATGGATCTCGGACTCAGCTGTTTACCTGGCTCCTGGCTTGATAGAATTGCCAAGAAGAACGGCGTGGATGTGACGATAATACATGCAGGTAAGGTGTCGCTTAATTGTATCAGGTAAGAATGTAAGACGCGCTTATGAATGCGGTGCAGACGCGGTGATGAGATGATGTGGGCGGTTGATGGAGTGCAAAAGGGGGAAAGGCCGGTATTGATGGTTGGTTAAAGGTTGGGGGCTGATGATGGTTGTGTTACTGTATGACGAATTAAGTTTGGGGCTGTGAGGGCATCATCCTTTGAGTTCATGTGCTATTTGTGTTTTATGGGCATTGAGTAGATATCTATAAAATAGCAGAATAGCTATGATGATCACTGATCAACAAGTATCAGTATTGTACAACTCGACTATCGTTTGAACCGAGACAAGTAATTGAAACAAGATCTACGGTTTCAAAGTTGAATCTCGATCATGTTAAAAAGCCAAGAAATAGGAAGAAACACGCATTCACAGCACGTCATGCTTTGGTGATGGAGGATTGAAGACGCTCTCGATTCGCTCCTGATCGACGACTACTTCTGTCACGGGTACATGGTGCCTCTCTGCGCCCAGGGCACATCTGGGGTACCCCGTACAACACTGACCAGCTATACTAACAATTCCTTGTTGGGCTGTGCCATGAATTCAGGATTCAAGATTTGAGAAAAAGAGTCAAGTCAAGAGCATGTCATCAGCTGGATGTAAAAAGGATTCATACTGCTGTTTTCTTCTTCTTTTTTCGCTACACGGAGAATAGATTGTTTTGTTCTGGAATAGTCTCAATATAACTGCCGATGTGCTCAGACAAGTGCTCAGGCGTTTGTATATGATAGCATCATTAACATCAAACATCAATCACTTATTCGCAATCACTTGCAATCACAATGTCCGAAAGACCAAGTCTCCCAAAACTAATAACTAACCTCTCCGACTCTCCCGATGATCATCTCATCCAAGCCATCGCCTCAACACTCTCCATATCCCCCAACTCGATACTCCTCTTTGATTCCTTCACTGAACTCGGCGGCGATGAAGAATCAGCAGAAATAGTCCGCCAGGCCTGTCGAAGCAAGGGGCTTAATGTTAGCGGTGACGATATCATGGCCTGTCCTACACTAGCCGAGCTTCAGACGCGAGTAACGCCTTCGCATCTTAGCACTGACTCGGTATTAGACTCGTTAGGGGGGGTTGAATCGATCTGTATGACTGGTGATGGGACAGTATTGTAAGTATTCAACTGAATTATATCTTTATGATTTTACTATTTTATCTTACTTAAATTATTATATCCCTATTCCTAGCTGTGATTTTATACATTTTATAACTAATTTATTATTCTTTTAAAGACTTTCTGACCCAGAGAACTCTTCTTGTTCTTCCTCCTCTGAAGATGATGGTAGGGCTGCAGGGGCTGCAGCTACCACTGCTAGTGCTGCTGTGGACCCTAATTTGGAGAGCTTACTGCGGTCATTTCCCAGCGTCAGCACCGTCTGTTTGGTCAGGCCTAGGGCAGGCCCATTTGATGGACAGCTTGTCGCTCTTATTAAGATCGACTACTCTTTCTTTGCAGACGCAGACGCAGACGCCGCAGATACTTCTGACCTCGACAAACAAGAGATTTCTTTCCTTCGTATGGCTGTACAAGCATGTGCTCATCATCCTCCGCCTCAAATCTGGATCCCTCACGACTTTGACACCGATAATAAACGACAATTGCAAACATGGGTCCAGAATATGGACGAGACTACCTACAAGGAGGTCATGACGCTTCAGATTCCTGCGCGGCGAAGGCGCGTAACCCGACGAAAGACGCCTCCAGTGACGATTTCAAATGAGAAGGATATGGAGGGTTTTCCTCTATCGGCTATGCAACAGCTTTATTTCCAGGGCTTGACGATAAGCGATACTCGGTTCACCCAAAGTCTTATGATCAACGTTAAAGGCGGTGCGGAACCTTCTGATGTTGACGCTGCGATCGAGGCCATTGTTGCGAGACATGATATGCTACGGGCGCGGTTTACGCAGATTCAACGAGAGTGGATGCAATATATTCATCCTGTGGCGCCGAATTCTTATAGCATTGTGCATCATGTTGATGTTGCAGAATATGAGATACCGACTCTTGTTAACGAAGTCGAGGGCACCATCGACCCAATTGACGGACCAGTTTTCGCGGCCATGTATATTCACAACCAGGATAAACAGGTGTTATACCTGGTAGCTCACCAACTTATCGTCGATTCTCTCTCATGGAGGATCATCTTGAACGACTTAGAGCTGTTGCTACAAAAAGGCACTCTTCGTTCCGAGGGATCTCTACCGTTTGCGCATTGGATCGATTATCAAAACCGCCAAATGTCTTCGAGATTATTTGCACCTGCACTTCCATTCGAAGTATTCTCCGCCAATCTCGAGTACTGGGACCTGGATCAAGAATTGAACACCTATGGAAATTCATCTCGGCTTTCTTTTCACCTTACGGCAGAGCAGGCTTATTATCTGGAACAAGCATCAGCCCAGGTCTTGAGAACAGACATCGCTGATGTTCTCCTGGCTGCGTTGTTGCTCTCTTTCTGCCAGGTCTTCCCGGATAGGATTCTTCCGACGCTGTGGAGGCAGGAGAATGGACGGAATGCCGAGGGAGAATTCAACATCCAGGAGACGGTTGGATGGTTTGCGTCTCTTTGTCCGGTTGGCGTCGATGTGGATTCAACGACCGAGTTAATCGAGGTTATCACTTTGATCAAGGATACGCGGAAGAGTATTCCCAGGGCGGGAGTTCCCTTCTTCACTTCCGAGTTTTCGACGTCTCAAGGCGCAGCTACCAATATTCCTCTCGAGATCATCTTCAGCTTGATAGACACGGCCAAACAGCTACAGAAAAAGAACGGATTGCTGGAACCCATATCAGTACCCGGACAGACAGCCTGTTTCAAAACTAATACCGGATCCGATATTGGAAGGATTGCTCTCTTTGAAGTCTCAGCCACGATGGACCGCTCTGGAGCCCAAATTGACGTTGTCTACAATCGAACATGCAAATTCCAGGACCGAATTCAGACATGGATCCAAGTCTTTGAGTTTCAAGTCCTCGAAGCCATTACAAAACTGCAGACCCATGAACCACAGCTTACGCTCTCCGACATTCCGCTGCTTCAATCGTCATACCAAGCTCTGGAGCGCCTCTCATCAGACCGCCGCATCAGCATAAAAGATATTGAGACGATCAACCCCATCACACCAGCGCAGCAGGAAATCCTTGTCGCACAAGCTCAAAACAGCGAATCTTTTCACGTTCATGCCTCTTACGAACTCACTGGTCTGAACCACATCATCGACGTGACTCGTCTGTGCGAAGCGTGGGAAATTATGGTTGCTAATACGCCTGCTTTACGGAGTATCTTCATCGACGCTGTTTCTAGGGAGGGCTTGTTTGACCAGGTTGTCTTGAAGAAGATTTCGCCGAATATTCTGTTTATTGAGACCATGGATCCCAAGGAGGCTATTGCGACATTACCGCTATTGACTATGGGATTCAGTGAACCGAGACATCGACTCTCGGTATGCTATAATCCTGGGAAAATGATTATAAGACTTGATGCCAGTCAGGCACTCTGCGATGTAAGTGTTTTTCACAAAATGTCAAGTGATTGCTAACAATTTTAGTTACCGAGTCTTCATCTTCTAATATCAGAACTCAGCCGTGTTTATTCTGGTCAAGATCCTCAGCACAACTCATCTCTTCATAACACATATCTTCACCAAATCGCCTCCATCGACACAGCTTACAGTCTCGAAGTTTGGAAAACAGGCCTCCGCAATGCACAGCCGTGTATCTTTCCACCTCTTTCAACTTCCATTAAAGATGCATTCAACACTGTTCCCTTCGATTTGGACATTCCGCAGATGCAAATGCACATGTTCTGCCAGTACAATCAGGTTGAGATGCCAGCTGTGCTTCAACTTGCATGGGCACTTGTCCTTCGTGCATTTGTGGGGATGGATAATGTTTCTTTTGGATATCAGTTTAATGCTCGGAATGAACAACTTCTTTGTGGGATTGACGAGCTTGTTGGGAGTTTTGCTACGATTCTCCCTTGCTGGGTTGAACTTCCAGCTGCACGATCATTGAAAGATTGTCTCCCTGGAATAGGAGAAGCGTTTGCTAATGCGCGAAAACATGATAATCTTACCATGGCCGAGGTCCAGCATGCGCTGGGTCTGAAGGATAAGAGGCTATTCAACACTTGTCTTTATCTTGACCAGTTAGGGCAGCGAGAAGCTGGTGATGAGTTGATACCCACACCCATGACATCTGGTCGAAAATCAGATTCAGATTTATCGCTTACGATCGTGTTCATCAACGACCGACTACACGTCAACTTTACATCACGATACCTCTCACCTCCTCAGATCCAAAGCGTTGTGAATAGCTTCCACTCTGCCCTCACTCACATTCTTATGCACCCCGAGAAATCCGTTGCAGAGACAGATCTTCTTACAGATCGCGACTACGCTCAACTTGTCGTGCACGACTGGGAGTTCACACAGCAATCTCAAAAAGTCTCGGGTTGTCTTCACGATGTGATTCTTCAACATGGTCTTCTTCGTCCTGATGCACCGGCTGTTTGTTCCTGGGATGGAGATATCACATACGTACAGCTCGCGACCCTGGTTTCAAGACTTAAAACATACCTTGTTAACCTTGGCGTTGGACCTGGAACTGTCGTCCCTGTTGTATTGGAAAAGAACCACTGGGCACCTGTTATCATCCTTGCTGTTCTTCAAGCTGGAGCTAGTTTTGCAGCCCTTGATTGCCAGGATCCGAGTACAGTCAAGTCCACCATCGACTATCTCAACCCTCACATCGTTCTCGCTACGGAAACAGCATGGAGGGACTTGAGTACGCTGGCTATCAACCTCGTCATCATCAACGATACATTCTTCGCAATGCTAACACCTTATCTCTCAACACTTGGCCGAGACCCCAGCCCTGAAAACGCAGCATGTATCTTCGTTACACCCAAGAAGTCACGAAGTATCTTTTTCACACACGCCTCTCTTCTCTCCGCATTCTACGGCCAGGCCCAAGCCCTCAAGCTCAACAGCGACAGCCGAGTTCTTCAGCTCTCTGCTTTTAACGTCGATATCTCGCTTGTGGAAATTCTCGGAACTTTGGTCCACGGCGGTTGCGTCTGTATTCCTTCTCCCGAAGAACGCACCCAAAATATCGCTGGTGCAATGGCACGAATGGATGTAACGTGGTCATACATGACCAGTGTCATCGCAAGAAACATCCGTCCTGATTCTGTGCCGAGTTTGAGAACGTTGTGCTTTCGCACAAGAAAACTTGATCCCGATACCTACATGCCATGGCTTGAAGACCATGATATTCTCCTCGCATATGGCGCACCAGATATCTGCCCTCTCGGTATCTCTATTACTCAAGTTTCGAAGGATCAAAGTCTAGATGTTATCACACCACCAGTGACAGGTCGTTTCTGGGTTCTCAACCCTGACAATCCCAAGAAACTCATGCCAGTCGGTGCAATTGGCGAACTCGCCATTGACAGCCCCCTTGTCACGCCTCATCGCTTCGCTCTTGATCGACCACTTGTTTCTCCTGATCCTGCTTTCGAGCATGAACGGCCAAGAGCTCGATATCTCAAGACTGGTCATCGCGTGCGATATCTTGACGATGGAAATGTTCAGTTCATCTCCAGTGTTCGCGATGAAGTTAGAGTTGCAGGTTTGATGGTCGATGTTGCTCAAGTTGAGCAACTCATGCGTCGCTGTTTGGGTCAAGGGATCGATGTAGTAGTTGACTCTGTTACAACACTCGACTCGGGTCCTCTCCTCGCTGCATTCATTCAGCTTGGCCAGATCATGCAACCTTACGAGAACCTTCGTGATCTAAGCCCTGAGACAAAGGAACGGACATATATCGCTAAGAAGATGTTTGAAACTTCCCTCGAGAATCCAACATCTGACATTCCTCGTCTTCCAAAGCATAGTATACCAGCTGTCTTCATTCCCGTGAGAGCATTTCCGACATCAACCTCTCTCAAAGTCAACCGTCGCAAACTTCAGCGCATGGTCGCCAATCTCTCGTGCCATGACGTTCTACAAATATCACGTGTTCCTAACCCCGGCGAGATCCAACGCAGGGTGCTATCGCAGAAGCCTCTACCTTTGACAGGCCCTGAAGAAGCTATGCGAGAGATGTGGGCGGGTGTCATTAGAATATCTGTCTCCGCTATCAAAGGATCCAGCAGCTTCTCTTCTGTCGGCGGGAACAAGTACCTCGCTACTCAACTTGTTATTGCATGTCGCAAAGGGGGACTTTACGTCTCGCTCACAGATCTTCTCAGTGAAGCAACTCTTACAGAAATTTGTCGCGCTGCAGAGACATCAAGCCCAAAACTCTCTAATAAACCTGCAAGAAGACAAATTGCGAAGAAGATCGACTCCAAGTTCGCCAAGGAAGTCATCGCTCCACAGCTGGGATGCTCATCCCCAGACGTCCTTGACTTCACAGAAGCTTCCTCACAGCAACTCCGCGGTCTTGAGTTAGGCATGTTCCCAACTCGTGCAGATATCATCTGTCTCGCCCTCAGATTCAACGGCCCTATCGATGCCGCCCGTCTTGAGGCAGCGTGCAAAGCTCTCGGAGACGTGCACGCCATTCTCAACGTCGCCTTCGTATCTCACCAACACCGTCTCTATCAAGTCCACTGCGCCTCTTTCAGACCTCCTTTCAAAACTATTCCCTGCCCTACGAGCTCTCTCAACGAAGCTTCGCAGGCTCTTATCAGTGAACATCAATCTCTTCCCTTTGATCCAAAAACACCAGTTACGAGCTTTACATTCCTGGACGCTGGACAACAGGGTTGTTTGGTGATTCGTCTAAGCAAGTCTCAGATTGATGACGTTTCCGCTCATATTCTCATTCACGAACTCACTGCTTTTTATGAAGGCGACGACACCCATGATGTTCCTCGTTGTTCGTATCTCGACTACACACGTGCTTCAAGAATATCTCGTCAGCAAGGCCTTGAGTACTGGAATTGCCAACTCGAGAACGCAAAAATGACAAAGATCATCGCTCACACACGTCCCGTTGCTCCAGCTTCTGTATCAGAAATCAGAACTCTCAAACATACAACCTCACTAGGCCATCTCTCCCCATACGGAATGACTCCAGATGCAGCTCTCAAAGCAGCGTGGGCAATAGTCCTTGCCACACTCTCAGCTTCTCATGATGTTCTCTTCGGTGAGATCATTCAAACCACAAGCCCTGATGTCGTCGGCCCCATGACAAACACCATCCCTGTCCGCGTGCAATTCCCCTCAAGTCACAGCACCCCCCTTGATCTAATGAACTGCATCCAACTTCAGCGCCAATCCCACGCTCGATACGAGACATTCGGATTTCAAGAGCTTGTGAACGAGTGCACAAATTGGCGTCCTTGTACGGGGTTTAGCACCGTTGTGCAGCATCATGTTCCTGGACCACAGGATGGCACTTCCACGATGAATATCGACGGTGCGACGTTTACGTATAGAATGGTTGAAGCATGGACGAGAGACTTTCCAGATCTTTTTGTCCGATCTAGCATTGAAGCTAATGATCGAGTTGTTCTTGAGATTAAGTACCCTGACGACCGACTTGCCAACTCCTTCGTTCAGTCATGTCTCAGTCTTCTCGTCGCAGCTTGGGAGACAGTTACTCACCATGATACAATCCATCAACCCATGGTCCATTCCTCAGAGGAAATCTCTCGATCAGAGCGTCAGATTCCTTTCCCTGGGAAGCAAGTCTCTCCAAGTCCCCCTCTCGAATCCCTTGAAGCTTCTCAACGAAGAGGTATTCAAGAATCCATCGTCGCAGCATGGAACAAGGTCATTCAGCCTTCTTCTGCTGGGATTCCAAGGGAGAAAATCCCAATTACACCATTCTACAACATCTCCAAATCCATTTTCCCCGCATACGCTCTCACAGCTGAACTCAACAAAGTTCTCTCAGTGACGATCTCACTTGACGACGTCCTCACTCATCCAAGCATGCACACTCAACTTGAGCTTGTGGCACGTCTTCTACCACCAAACCCAAATAGCATGGCCTCTCTTTTACGGCCTAAATCAAAGGGCGGCCCTGAACGCTCTACAACCACAGCAGCATTGCGCAATGGATTCCGAAATCTGAAGAATAGGAAAAGTACGCTCAGTCTCAAGAGTAGTTGGATGAAGAGCAAACGTCCATCAACGGCACACTCAGAAAACCCATCTATTCCGGATACAGTCTCAGAAACACCTGTTACACACTCTCCCATTCCAAAAATTATCATTCCTGAGCTCGACTCGTACACACCGAACACACCCAGTAGTCAAGCCAGTCCCATGTCCCCCATGTATGAGCTCGATGGTGGACCCGTTCTGGGTGATCGACGCAGTAGTGGAGGATCATCGTGGAGAACAGCTGAGGAGGGAAGTCTGATGAGTCCACTGAGCCCCGTAAGTCCAGGGCCTATGAATAAACGAACATCGACTTGGGGAAGTATGTTTGAGTTACCGAGGAGAGGACTCTCGCCGTTTGGAAACAAGTCGAGATGATGGACGCACATGTACTGTGATTTTCTTATGTTGTGTTTATGCCATTGGCACTGATGGATGATGATATCATGGCTCTTTTTCATGATTTGGTAAATAAATAGCATAGATAATAATGACCAAGGATACCCAATGAACCATCTTAACTATTTATAACTCCCCTATTCCCTTTGTGACTTAAATAGATCTGATCAAATACAACACCGCCAAAACGAGTGGTTTCAATCAATATAGTAGTACCATACAACCAACACCGCATACACCTATACAACTTTGCAGAATGATGTGTCGTTGACATTATAACATCTTGGTTTTATACAATATCTGTCCAACCGACAATCTCTATGTCAATGCAACCGGGGTATATAAAGATTTCCAGGTAATTCAAAAAAATGTCCAAATACAAAAACGCACGCTCAAAAAGACCATATACATTGCACCAAATCATCTCATCATAATGACCCAATCAAGGCGGCTAGTGGAATTCACCCACTCGAGGACCAAAGTAGTCGTTACCCTCGAGAGGTTGAAGAGGACAAGCGTCGTCCTCACATCCAGTGTTGCCGATTATATTGCCCCACCAGTTGAATTCGGTACCTTCAAGCTGGAGGGAGAAGAAGATGATGATGCCTGCAATGGCGATACCGCAGGACCAAGCTGCAGAGAGCACAAAGTTGTACTGTACTTGTTAGTGATGGTTCTATAAAATGCGTGGAGGGACAACTTACTTTAGACCACAAGCCAAGGTACCGCGACTTGAGATAGATCCAGGAAACGTACGCAATAGGTACTGAAGGCCAAACATAAGACATGTTGTAAGGAGCCCAGACGATACCTCCGTACATGATGGCCACAGGGTGGATTTGGCGTGTCCAGGTCCAGTTGGGGAACTTCTGGTTGATGAGCCAGACAGCGAGCACAACCACCACGCCCAGAGGGAAGCCAACCAGGACCTCAGTGTAGAGACCGTCCTTTCCGAAAATCTTGCTTGGCCCAACAGTACCCCAGAGAACTGAAGCAGTGAAGAAAGTGTTAACACTAGGGCAAGACATCTTCCACTTGGCGTCCTCTGTGCAGACGCCGGGAATCTGGGTCATCTGGAAGTTGAGAACACCAACGCAGACAAAGGTGCTGATGAAAGTAGCAATTATCTGGGCAAAGAATGTGTGTCGAGGAGGGATCTTGACGTAGTGAGCGAGCTTAAGATCGTTGGAGAACATGACAGCGTGAGCGCATGTGACGTAGCCAAAAGACTTGAAGTAGTTCATGGCCAGGGCATTGCCTTCAACGAAGGAACCTCCAATGAACTCAGCAAGAACTGTCAAAGTAACCTCGATACCAGTCATGGCCTTGATAATACCGACAGGAATAACAAAGACAATGCAAAGCGCGAGACCGTAGAAGATTACACCAGGCGAAGTGTGAGTGTCCCAACCGGCGATACCAGAAATACCAAACGCCATGGCGCAAACAAGGCAAACCATGTACCACCATTCGGGAACCTCGCGATAGGCCTTCATGAGACGGGTGTGCACATCAAGGTCGTGAATCTCTTCGGGACGCTTCGACTTTCTCCTCATGCTGTTGAAGAGACCCTTGAAGCCGGTAACAATCTCACGTCGATGGAAAAGAAGGGCATAAGTGAGGGTCGACGTGTAGATACCAAAGAAGAAAATGTAGATGACAACATTTCCAGCGCCCAGGAAAGGAGGAGAGTAGTCGGCATATTTCTTAGCGTCGAAGAGACCTCGCTCATTGGTGGCTCGAGTAACGTTGTAAAGCTCACCCCAGCGATCATAGACACGGTTGGTGTTGATGGGAAGGTATCCAGTGTTGTAAATGTTGGAATACCAGAGACCAAGAACCACCCACATTGAGATGAAGGCGCCAATAAATCGGTTGAAAGTACTAAAGAATGGAACCATGAGAGGATCGGCAGAGTCCCACAGGAGAACGTTCCAATCCCAGGTGGGGAATGGGTTAATGCCAAGACCGTTGTTGAAACCGGTGATGGTGTTGAGGTCGCGGTTGTAAGGGTCGATCCAGGACATCCAGCTGAAGTTAGAGAGCGAGGTCCAGATGTAGTTGGGAAACCAAAACCAAACAAACATGGCGCCAAACATGATGTAGAAGAACTTGATGCGAGAAACGCGCCAAATCTTGCCGAAGGGACCCTGTACCGACGAATTGTATTCGGTATGGAAAGCCGAGTTGAGCGCAATAGTTACCAGCGAAGCGGGCCAAACACAGTACGAGGGATAAACCAGGAAGCGACGGCATACTCCAGCCATTCCGTAGCCGATGAAGTTGGTGCTCAGCGCAATCAGAATCTGGTACGCGAAATGGGAGGCATACGGCTGGTTGAAGTACTGGGGCAGGTACTGAACCCAGATGATCAAGTTGGTATAGGGAGTGTTGTAGGCAACGTTGGCCATGATGGTAATAAGCATATGCTCCTTCTTGGAGAAGGGGCCTGGGTTGAGAGAATGGCGGACTCCGAAAAGAGTAAATCCATAATCAGGTAGCCACCTTTCACAAGCCTTACCAATCGGATACGAGAGCAGCTGAGCGACGTTGGCCATGATGCGAATGGCAGGCTGGCGAATGTCGAAGAGCTGATTGGTAAAAGCGAGGAGCATAGAAAAGACGAGACCGATTGTCCAACTTCGAATGGTTGATGAAGGGATCGAGGTGTCATCCTTGTTCTCGACGACGGCACGAACTTCGGCGTAGGGACTGTTATTTGTGATGAGGGCGGCCTCGAGCTTCATCTCTTGCACCAGGCCCTCGTGTTTCTCTGGATTCGAGAACAGATCTTCGTTTTCAAGGAAAGCTTTGATCTTTTGGATAACTGTGAGCGGAAAGTTGGGATCCTTTTCGTGGATGCGATAGACGCGAGCCATTATGTGCCGCACATCCTCAAGGGTGTACTTTGAAGCGAGTTCGCGAGCCTCGAGCAGGTCGTCTTCGGTGACATGAAGGTCCTGCTCGGTAGTTTGGAAATCGGGCATGTCATCCTGATCGTAAGAAAATGACTGTAGAGAATCTATGCGTTAGTCTAATTGATCTGATCGGCAATAAGGGTCGTATCCAAAATGAAGCAACCAAAGTAACGCAACGCAACGCAACGCGAACTGGAGACTCACCTCGTCATACTCTGATGATGAATCGCTAGCAACATTGTGCTGAGCTCGGGGCAGTGGCTCGAGAGGGATCTCTCGAGCCTCTGTAGAAACCCTCTTTTCGTTATCGGCCATGGCCAAGGGGCCTCGTCCAGGCAATGGATTCCTCTATTCCGCCAGTCTCAATAACCGTACAAAAGTTCCTCGGCCCAAGGTCGCTCTTTATGGCTCTCTTATCGATTGCGCGAATGATTGAATTGACCAAGGCGATGGTGATGGTCAAGCGACAATGGTTGATGGAGTAATTCGGGTCGTGTCAATCGTGCCGAGATGAAACTCGAAGAGTTGGTAATGGTATTGAGGCGATTGTGATGGTTGACAAGGACCAAGAGAGTGACAAGATGGCGCGACGGAAGCAGGCACCGCAACGGGGGAAGCCGGTTGTTGAGTGAGTTGACCACACGGGCGAAGTGAGTGGTAAAAAGCAGGTATTCGAGCGCAGGTTGCGTGGGTGGTCGGCGGAAATAGTCGAGTCGAGTCTAGACGAGTGGAACAAGGTACGCGTGGCGCTGCCGTCGATAGATGGGCTCTCTCTCAGCTGGGCTCTGGATCTGGCTGGGGAGAGGGGGGTTTGAGTTAGGGATCGCAAAAAAGAGGAATGAAAGAAAAAAGGCGAAGCGAAGCGAAACGGGAACCAAGAAATGAGGAGAAGCCTGTTCGTTCGTGTTCGAAGGAAGGGAAAAAGGACGCGGAGAAGGAGGAAGATCGGAGTCCGGCAATGACAAGTTGGAGTCGATTATGGGACTGACTGGGAGGGAGCAGAGTGAGAGTGAGAGGCCCTGAATTGATTGAGTTACGCTGTTACAGTGAGACGAGTAGGGGCAAGGACAGGATTTTCGGTGGAGAAAAAAAGGGACGAATGTGAATGGTCAGACAAGACACGAGCTGCAAAGGCTTGGGCTCGGAACTAGGGAGCCGTAGTCCAAAAGCAAGCAACCCAACGGCAAAGACGGCAGAACCTTGAAGATACTTGCCGACAGTCAATGTTTTGTGCCTGTGATGCTCATCGTATCTCGACCAGTAATTGTATAGATGGTGTAACAGTAGGTAGAAGAAGATGTGTCTGTTATTCTCTCCTTTTCTCTTTTTTTTTTCTCTATATAGTCACTTCTTCTACTCTTCCTGTATGATCTTTAAAGACAGACTTGGCATTAGCTGCGAATGAGGCGACAGGAATCAGTCACTACACTACCCCTTGACCATTTCTCCATGTCTTGGCACTATGATCAATGTGGAACAAGCCACCACCACCGACCGCTAAGCTAACTAAGGCACAGACGGTTAAGTGGTAAAAAAGAATCAGCATTTAAGCAAGGTTGTCATAAAGGTTAGGCTAGCTTGCTCAGTATAACAGAGGCCGGACACTTTACTATTTATGTCAGTACCCTTCATATGTGCTGGTTATTTTCTGACCCCGTCTAACCGAGTACACAAACTCTCCGTTGGTCTATTGATCAATGAAGGATTAGGTCCGCCTAGAACATATCCAGGTATTTGGGTATTTACCGTCAATTCAATACGAGACCATTCCAATTGATGATTTATTCTAGCCAGAATATATATACTCAATCCTATCTCTTGTTGAGTCTGTCACGAAAACATCTTCTCGCGATACCTTCACAACTCCCCCAGGTACGTACCTCTCTCCTCGGAAGTGACGGCACGGATAGCGGCCTGTCTCGTCTCGGCGCTGTGCTCTTCAGTTCTCAACTGTCGTTACAACTCAACTCACGCCGATTACCCGGGCCTCATGCCTCATCCTCATCAGTGATCAAGCCACCACAAATAAAAACAACATATCTTTCTACTTTGTAACATCAACGAAACATGACACTTTAATCTTATTGGTCTACTCGCATTGATCATCAACAACTTCAAAAACACACGGCACTCGGCACAATCTTCAATTAACTGTCATGTCAACGAATGCATTCATTTATGGATCGCGTGGGGTAGGATTCAATGTAAAGTACGATTCAGCCATTCGCAGCGACACACCAAGACAAGCTTGTCCTGCCGCAACTGCCATGCCATGCCACGACGCTGGCGACAATCTTGGCGATGGCCATCCAAGACCTGGTTGTAGATCTTAGTGTCGACAGGTCATCATCTCCGATTGCCGCTGAGTCATCAGTGAGTATAGGGTAGTCAACTCTGAATATAGTTCAGCATATGGAACCTGGCTGCTCATGGACGTAACTCAATCAATTGTATAGTATATCAAAAGATTGGTATCAAATTTGCCTAAAGAAGTCATTCTAAGGGCAGGTAAGTCTCGGACGGTTGAGTCTTTTCATATACGCAAAGTAACTATACATCTGTGAGCCTTACATGAAGCATTACCCTACTGTTTGCAGAATAAGAAGCTGTATAATACGTAGTCGGCGGTGTCTTGCCATTATGAATTCTTTTGTACTTCGTCGCTTGTATTTCATACCAAAAGTCTCCATCAAAGACTGGTACATCATGTATTCCTTTGTCTCACACTCATAACCTGAAATTCTGCGTGACTTCAAAGGCCTTGCGACCAGGCACATCATGAACAACATCAATCCACATAATCTCTTTGACACGTTCCCGAACCTCCTCCCACGTTTGTCGACCTGTTAAACTGTAGATAGACTGCACAAGCCAGTCTTCACTGCTATCGAACACCATGACAGACCCAATAAGGAGAAGCCAAAGCTTGATATTGGCAGTGGCTTCCCCTTGCACAGGTGTAGCTTGTATGGCCTCTCGAAATTGCGTGTTGAATGAATCGGACTTGAGTTTTGTGCCCTGAATCTGGAGGAATATGGTCGATTCATAAGCTAGAAGACCAATGCGAAGGGCTTCTTGCATGGGAGATGGGTCTTGAGAGAAGTCCAGCTGTAGAAGTCGGTATTGGATCGAAAGCATGATCTCTTGAAATGCTTCGGGCTTGAGCTTGTGGGCAGTGGGAGAGAGTCTGTTAGCCAGAGCAGAAAAGTCGCGAAGGTCCTTGAACGCGTTTTGAAGTTTCCAGTCCCACGTATGGTAGACGTTCATAAAGTTTAGTGATGGCTGTTGGATGTCGAATGAACTGGCAACTGTCCCGAAAGCTTCGAAGAGAGGCTCCCACGCTGGTTTATCTTTGTAGATCTCGGGCTTGCAGCCGTTTCGGAGAGACCACCCAAGATCAACGCTGTTACCGTCAATGTTTAATTACACTTTATCGAATGATAGAACTTACCGACAGAGCTTGATCTGTAATTGTCGATTGTGGTGGTATGCCTGCAGACCCCCTCTCATCTTTACAATCCGTCGGAGGCCATTCGAGTGGGCTTCAAAAGCCGGAGTATCCTCCATCGCATCTGCCATCATGGCTAACGATATAACAGTAGCGGTAGTAGTATCTTCGAGTTGCTTTTCAGGATCTTGGAGCCTTTCCTGCAAGAGCTTGATGGTATGTCTAAGACGATTCCGCGTTGAGGGAGAGAATTTCTCACCCCAGCCACTATCATATTTTCCTCGCCATAGTAGTGTCTGCATCTTGACAAGATCTTGGAAGGCGCTGACCATGAAGCAGATGCAGTGCAGATAAGCGGGATCTTCTAGAAGCCAGCGAAACCAGCATACTTTCTCGCGATCAGCGTCGAAACACCACTCTGCGGGGTATAAAGTATCCTTGATGGTGGTCAGAACTATAGAGTTTCAGTATGGCATGTGAATTATAGATCTTGGCTCCTACATTTATAGATATAGAAGCGAGAGTCCCTGTCCAGAGGCGCAGCGAATCTAAAGAGCTCTAGGTCAGGAGGAGGTTTGACTAGCTGTACCAGCAGAGAAGGTGACTGAACCCAAGATCTGGCTTGGCGAGCATGTGTATGACCTACGGTCCACATGGACTCATCTGTGCAGCCAGTGATGGCCAGGGGTGCAGGTCGACCAATCTCCTCCACATCATCTTGGTTGGATCGGGGGATAGTATCGACGCTTATATCAAGTGTTGGAGGTTTTAGGCCTTTAGTTGAACCCTTTTTCGTATTCTTACCGCGCATTACATGGCTGCGGATGAACTTTCGAGATTCTGGACCAGGTTTGCCAACAGGGTCTGATGACACAAACTCGAAATTCTTGGCTACATAACCGGTTAGTCCATTTCTGTAGCAATATGTAAATGATTTGTAACTCACGAGCTTTTTGACGAGGTGTCTTTCGAACTCGTTGCTTGGACCTCACAGGTACTGGCTGTGGATCAGGAGCGAAGAAGACTTCTAACATGATGACTCGGCGTTAATGCAGTAATATCTCCTTTGAGCCGATATGTTTGATGTGCAGTGAGAAGAATAGATTGATGAGCTGAGTCAAGATTGCTATCTCTTTAAGGAAAACAATCAGTTCCTGGGGCTCTCGTCATCCTTCAAATGCCAAGACATGATTGTTTTCCTATTTTGGTTAAATCACAAGGCTTAGTGTCGGGTTGGCGATTGGCTCTAAAGCCGATCTTGAGCTAAGAAGCTTGTATACAATAATCTACATGTCTACCACTCAATTTCCAGTGTCAGACTGAGTCAGTATTTTTGTCAACTCTTCTGCACTAATATTCCTTCGTCTCCGCTCCCTGTGGCTGAACTTCGATAGGACAAATCCAACAGTCTCGGAAAATGGGAATCTGTCCGTTGCCACGAATAAGATACAGGGAGCTACAGAGAGGCCCGCAAATGAAATCCTACCTCAGATCCTTCGATTCATTCCCCTGGCGCTCAATTGTTTTCCCAAAACGGTTTGCAGTCAGTCCTGTACTCCCGCTAAGAAGACATCGTCAACACTGGTTTGTGATGTGACGCCGGCCATCCGTAGAAGCTTCCTTGGTGAATTGTTTTCCTTTTTCGGATTCTTGAAGGATATATGTCACAGTTTCGCAATGTTGTTGTGTAGTTGTAAAAGGCATAAAAGAGACCAAGGTCCACGCTGTTTAATCATGTTCAGAACAGAACAATCAACACAATCACCAGCTCTTCCAATAAAGCTACAGTATAAGCAATCATCATTACTCTGACTATTACCACCAGAGGCTTTACCCGACATCCACCACATAATGGCACCCAAGTCCCTTGATCTTACCCCTGGTGACTACCACTTCTTTCGATCCCAAGCCACCAGACAAGTCCCTCTTCCCAAACACATCAGCCTTTCCAAAAGTACCATAATAATCACTGGCGGAAACACCGGTATTGGTTATGCTGCTGCTGAAATGCTCCTCTCTCTGAACCTCAAGCGTCTCATCATCGCTGTGCGAACACCCTCCAAGGGTGAAGCTGCTGCAGCTACACTTCGCGCCATATACCCCAGTGCTGAGATTTTTGTTTGGCAAGTCGATATGCTCTCTTATAAGAGCATTCAAGACTTTGCTAAGCAGTGTGAGACTCTTGATCGTATCGATCTTGCTATTCTCAATGCTGGTACTCAGATGACAAGGTTTGAACTCAGTCCTGAAGGACACGAGATTTCTTTCCAGGTCAACTATCTCTCTACCGTTCTCCTTGCAACGCTTCTCCTACCTACACTCAAGCAAAAGGCCCCCACAGGACAACCAGGACATCTCACCATTGTCAGCTCCGGAACAGCCCTGATGGCTGAATTCCCCAACGCCAATGACGAGAACGTCCTCGACTTCTACGACAAAGAAGAAGTATTCTCATCCGGCGCGAACCCAATTCCTTCATACTCAAAACAAAAGGCCCTCTCTCACTTCTGGGTTGTCAAGCTAGTAGAACGTGTGAAAGCTGAAGATGTAATTGTCAACGTTGTTGATCCCGGACTGGTCAAGGGTACTGGACTTCAGCGAGACCAGGGTAATCCGGTGGTCAGCTATATAGTGGCTTTGGTAAAGTGGCTTTGTGCTCGAAACTTGCAGCAGGGTGCTAGTACTTTTGTCCAGGCTGGTGTTGTTATGGGAAAGGAGAGCCATGGGTCGTTCATCATGGACTGGAGGATTCACCAGTGAGTACGATGATCTATGACTACGTACAAAGACTAACAATGACTACTTAGTTACACCAAGTTCTTGCATACTAAGGAGGGCAAGGCTTTTGCAGACAAAGTCTGGTATGAGACGCTCAAGCTGCTTTCTTTTGTTGATATCAACGGTATTCTGAATTCACTTTGACGGCGGTTTAAGTGTTTTTCTGGAGGAGTTTCACAGGGCTGGCCATCTTTCTTCGGTATAAACGGGTATAGGTACGCATAATTAATATAGACTGTATAGATTAATACTTCATTTCCTTATTGTAGATGTTCGTTGGAAGTCACATGTAAGACTGCTTTTACTACATTCGTTAAATGCTACCTTGTCTCTGATCACTGGGAAAGTTTGGATCTAGGTCACCAATAATGATAATTTAAACTGCTCATCGGTCAGATAAAAGTAGATACAAAAACGAATGGCATGGATTTAAGGAACATGTTAGGGCTTCCCAGCTTAAATCTTCTTTGGCGGAATCGCTTTGTCAAAGAAACCGTGATCTCGCAGTTCTCAAATGGGCGGATGTCAACGGACACTTGCAGCTCAACACTCCTGCAAACTAAGAGACATAAATATACCCAAAGAAGCTCGTGCAACTAGATAGGCAAATATTAAGTCAACCCCGAGGTTTTTGTTCCTATTGGTCGCCTTGCGGTGAATCTTTACTTCACTTGCGCTACCATTCTTTGTTCTCCCCGTTGAAACATGGAGCTATGGTCAGCATTCACTTTCTTCGCTTCAACCTATAGCGCCCAAAAAGATATTTCTCACTGTGAAACATCACTATATTGACTATTTACTCTTTCGGTGAAGAGTCCAGAGCCTTGTTCTGCTGCGTTGACTGGCTACACTCTGGAGGCAATGCTGTTGCCTCCTGACGGCGAATCTCTAGAACAAAGAAACGACAGAAGTTAATGAAAAATTATAATCTGGTGTAGCTGGTATCATGTATCCTGTTTATGTAAATGAAGCAGCTCTCAAACTTATACATACCCCCCGATCTTCTACTCAGTTCTTCTCCAGCACAACCTTATCGTCTCATATCATCAGAGACTAACTCCCAAGATCTTTCATACCACTTGACACTTTCATACTTGATATTATACTCACATACCATCGATACGAATTCAGAATGCCCGCAAGCCACGTCAACCAGGAGAGTGAGGCTGGGCCTAGCCAGCAGAGTGATGAGCTCTACGATCTGTCATCTCCCATCCAGTTCGCCCCCCTGCGCACTCATCAAATGAGCACCCATCAAATGCTAGGCTTTGACCCAAGTAACGTACGACAGTGGCAGTTGGATGCTGCCGAATCACGCATCAGTGCTTCCGAGTTGAAGCTGAGGAAGCATGAGAGGGTTAACCAAGAGCTCGCTGTCTCGAACCAAGTCCTTGGCGAGGAAGTTGACGCCCAAAACCGGAAGATCGACAAGCTGGAGTCCAGTGTAAGAAATCTCAAGGCGGTTAATATGAAGAAGCCGCAGATATCTGATGGTCTCTTTGAGTCCCCTCCTGGTCTCCCCGGAAAACTGAAACTTCTCCTCTACCTTTGTGGAGGCATCATGACTTTCTTGTTTTGGAGCAATGATTCGGAAGACTTCTTCAAGTGGCTTTTTGAGGAGTTCACCAGTCGTGGTAATGAATTCTTCGAGTTCTGCAAGGAGTTTCTTGAGTCCTTCAAAGACTTAAATCTCCCCTTTTAAGGCCCTGGAGGTAAGAACACAAATGACACCTACCTGGAAGAAGCTCACATAGATACCAGCCTCGATTTTACCACCCACTGACAGCATCACCAGCGCTCGTCACTTGCTCGAGCCCCAGCGGCACACCAGCTCCTGTTGCCAACTTGCCCAAGTTGCGGAAACGCAGGAGAACACCTGTATGGGGGATATGAGGGGGAGGTCGTCTTTACGAGCATAGACGGATGAGAATGACAGGGGTTCATAACTTCACGCTTTCATGTTGTTTGGGTTGGGATACTTAGACTGTAGTACACTCATATTGTATACAATACACAGTCGATTGGGATAATATCAGAGTAACACTCTGCCTTTACCGTGAATGTATATTGATGGTCCACTTGGCTACCACCGACATACATCAAGCCAAAATATGGCAGCGACTGTGTATACAGAACTGCCTCATGCATCCATCAGTACCTCAGTCTTGGGTAAGTAGGCATGCGGTGCTGCATCTCTTGACTGGGATAGGAAGGTTTGTAAACGCAACAGACCTTATGCTGCACATGTCTGTCATATTCTTCATTCGCCTCAGTTGGAGTACCTTCCTGTTTCATGGCTCCAAAGCGCTTAATCGTTCCAGCTGGTAAAAGGATGGGCTCGGCTCAAGAGAGTAGGAGACTTCACACTTGGAAAGGACGCAACGGCGTAGTTAGCTTTGCCATGTGCCGAATCGATCATGTCTTCATGTGCAGTATGCTATTTCAATGGGGCGGGCAACAAAGGAACAGTTCAGGTGCTGTATAGATACACGTCCTTTGCCTGGTTCAGTATTGGTCTAACAATAGGACTTATCTTTCTTATCATCTTTCTTACTCAAGGATCAGGATACAAACTCTGATCGCAAGATATTCTCGCTCGCCCTTTACTCTGCCTTTCTAAGGCAAAGGGCCTTCTTATTTCGCAGCATCCTATGCATCTCTTATCACCTTGAGAATCACAGGCTGCGCCAGAAGACAGACTATTCATCAATGATCGGTATCTCAAGCCGCATAGCTACAGTGGAAACGGGCACTCTTGCATAAGCAATACCACACTGTCTTCTGTAGCCTAGGCAGTTGATGTTGGATGCATGTGACTGCAGTCGGCTTGTGAATAGTACTTAAAGACGCGAACCCGGCTTCTTTGTTGTAAAACAAGTAACTTCCCGTTGCAACGTCGGTACCACCTATCCCGAAATTATGCCATAGTCTCTCCTGCTGCTATGTATATGTTCAGGAGTTACGACAAGTGACGGGGAAACATCAATACTCATGGATTGCAAACACCTGAAAGGAAACCACTAATGGGGCATGCAACTCGAACGTCATCTTGATCACCACGATCATACTGCTCAGAAATGGAAAAGATATATGCCTTCAGTGTAACACTTACAGACTCTATACAAGGAACTTCAAATAAACCATTGCCTCTATCGTTATCATCATCAGACAACATCATCGCCACTTACACGGCCATTACCCGGGACCATCTCAGAAACTAACAACAAACAGCACCTCGAACTCTACACCGGTGGTTCACTTACCCTGTCTCAACAACCCTGAGCATACCTCGGACTACGTTATTCCATCCCCAACTCCTTTTCTTTTCCTTTCCCCCGAATATAACATCATGCATATCAGCTTACCAACGCCCGACCCGACAGTTTGGTAAAAACGGCCCGTTTACAGAAATTTCTCCTTCTGCCTGCAGCCACAGCCACAGGACAGGAGAAGAACATCCGTCCTTTCCGTTGCCCTATTCTGCCTAAACCTCCGATATGCAGGTGAAACAAGCACAATGACACTCTGTGATGCTTCGGGCAGGGTCCTGGTTGATCAGGACGAACCGTCGTTGCAGAAAGGAGCATCCATTCACGTGCATATGAGGCATCCAGAGCGGCGTTTATTCCTGTTTCTGTTGCCTTGAGGTATCATTCATCCAAGGCTAGCCCTACCGAAGTGTATCATTGTACGTCTTATTTTCTCCATAGTGTTTTATAATCCTTCGGGGACCACTGTTAAAGTCTATGTATATTTCGGAGATGATCTACATGAGGATGTAATGCCTCGGTGGATTTATGACGCTCCCCCAGAAGGAAACTCCATATTTTGAAGTCAACGGAGCTTATGTCAAAATTCCGTCCCTGGTTGTTTTGATGCTTGGCTTGAAACCTGAAGCCCGGGATGGATCGAAAGAACCCAACCCAAACCCCACAGCCTAAAAACCCAAGGTTGAAGACATGACATGCCAAGAGAAGGGGCACGAACGGTGAACCCACGATCCCCTCACTGAACTGACGGCGTGGCACGGCCTCTGTTTCCGGAACTAGCAGTGGGGTGCGTCGTGGTTCCAAGGTTACATCCGTCCGTCAGTATGAAAGGGAAGAAACACTGCCGGAGATTATTTAGACCAAGAGGGATGGAGGGAGGGAGGGGAGAAGGTTTGTGTACGCAGGAGACACGGACGGCAGGCGGCATAGTTTCAAGTTAGAGGCAAAGCAGAAGAGAGAAAGTAGAAGCGATGGCGTAGCAGTTGATAAGGAGCGGCAGACCAACAAGTTCAAATATACGATAAAACTGGAGTTTAGTTCAGTTGGATGTAACCTCAATTGGAATTCCACTGCCGTTCCGTGGACGGAATGGATGGATGGACAGACGGCACTTTGAAGGCCCGCCCTATACTACTGTTCAGTATGTACTAGGACTAGGTCAGGAACAAGCCAAGGGTAGATCTAGCATCATCTCGTCAACTGAATAATGTCATAACGTAGAAACTATCGACGTCAGAAGTTGAAGCAAATCGGCCTCGGGAAACACACATAATACCCTCCGACCCGATTCGGCCCTCGGATGGACGCCCTGGGAAAGGTAACCAACTCCGTTCTAGAAGGCTTCTCGGCCGTGGGCACCAATTTGATTTGATGAATGATCTGATCGTCATTGAGTTTACAGGACTGTACAGTCGGCCTAGAGAATTGCTTGTGAAAACATGCTATTTCCGATGCATTTGACAGGTAGGGATCATAATCCATCAGCCATCAGCCCGATAACTTGCATGTGTTTATGTCCAAAGTTAATATACGCAACAACCAACAAATGCGCTTTTTTCGTAAATCATGAGTTGGCGCTACTAAGACTTCCTAGTTACTTGATGCTGAAACTAGATCATGGTCCAGACTCTTGTTGCATTCATAGTCGCGGAATATGCCTTCAGGTGAACGCAGTAGAGTGGACCAATATTGGGGTGAATCATGAGCCATCACTAAACAGAAGCCCACAATACGTAAAGTATGTTCAGCCTCTTCCGCGATATTGGCAGGCAGAGTGCGGAATTGCACCGTTTAGAGCAAGTGCTCGAGCCTTTTAGCCCATGAGCATAAAACGGAACCATGGGAACGGGCCTCTCTCCTCTTTAGCCCCAGCTTTTTATTTCTTTGGAGGGTTCCTCATCTGCGACATGTGATCGTATCGAGTTAATTACGTACCATACCTAGACCCTACGAGACAGACAGAATGTATCGTTACAATGTGTGCCGTCGTAAAAACAAGGGTATGGCGTTTAGATGCCAAAAACAAGCCTAGCCCGCATAAGCACCGAAGTGGCGCCTCTGTAAAGAGTTTCAAGCGATTTAATTAAATCCAATCTGGAAGAGAAAGAAGAAAGAAAGCGGAAAATGCAACTCTCCCTGCAGGGATTGCGTGGCCAGGTCAGGACAAGGGTTGACATGACAAACCCCTGATATTGCACCCCCAAAGAGGTATAATTCGAGAATATTTCTGGAAGCATTCCAACTTTGAAAGACGCTACCCAGGTGGGCGTGAGCTGTTCAATACGGCACGCTTGCTTCTTGTAGCTTGTGCACCGCACCCCTCAGTTGGTGACGGTCGGTCGATCCTCAGGATCTTATCACCTGTTATATTACTACTATCATAGCTTCAATCCTTCCTATCACCGCACATCCAAGCCGCCGCTTACAATCGAGATTAACTTCGGGGACCCGAGGAAGCCGACGTACATATGTGTTGGTTGCCATTGCTTTTGGATGATGATGATGATGTCTACAGACTACAGGGCACCCACGACTCCTCCCAGTTAAGGGCACATCGTCCGACGTAACCTTAATTAACGTCGTTTCAGATAGATGATCGCCCTCGCTAAGGCTCGTCGGTTAATAAGAGCCCTTAACATTTCAAGTGTCAAATAACGCTTGACTTGCTCGGCACTTGACAAACCTGGCAGAGAAACGTCTCAGTAAATTGGGAGAGGCCAGCCCTACGGATAACGTTTAGCGAAGGCGACAGGTATCGATGTCGACTTTGACTCCTCTTTGTGATGTTGAGTTTCGCTCTCTGCGTTGAAAAAGACAGTGTTGGCTCTGGCTCGGATGAGGAACTTTCCGACCAACCTTCAACGCAGCCAAGAGGCACAGTGACGTTTATCAGTTGTTGGATAGACATGTTACATGCCCGCGAGTCAAGAATAGCGGCACGGGATTGAAAGCCTGACAAGCCATTCATTCGTTCATTCGCAACGCTCGAATCCTCTATCTGCATGTAGGATTCAAACGGCGAACCGAAGCAAATAGGCCAACAATTCCTCATCCTGATACAAGACCCAAAGTTCAGGTATCGCAATCATGATACTCCATACCCGCCGACCTGCCTATGCCGTATAATCGGACTTGGCAAACGTTATTAAAAGAACTTTTGAGGCTCACGGATTCCCGGATGACCTGTGCAATGTCGGCGTCGTACAGCATCATCTGTGTGAGACATACTGTGATCAATAGTTGACTTGCTCAACAAGCAGTATCCCAGTGCCTTTTGGCTCGTGATCCTTGGCATTATGTCAAAGCAGACAATTTTGAAGCGTAATGAGCGAGGCCACTTGGCTCTTGATCCTGAGGCATTAGCAGAATCACTATCATGTGAAAGGAATGGCCACCAGTGAGTTTATCGCGACTAGATAGGGAAGGCAGGCATTCATTCCATGCATTATTTTGAGGAGATCATGGATTGGAATAATTGCTTTTCCTAGCAATGGCCTCAACCCCCACAGATCTCCCCCGGCCCGCTGCAGCCCGTCAGCTTTCACATCTCAGCTACCGACATGTCGCCTGCACCTCAGGCAAAGACTATTGGTATATTCCTATATTCGGCACATGCTATGTTGGTCAAACAGTCTTCTCGTACAGCATCCTCTCAGAAGTGCACATGTGGACCTGTTGCAGTTGCAAGTTTCAGGCTCATGCGCGGACAACAGTTGGTTGGAGGCCTTACGGACAGAAAGTCGAGTCGGAATTCCGGTGACCCTCATCGCGGAGCATTTGGTGATCCGTTCAGCGGCGGTCGATCCCTAGGGCAGTCAGCCGATGGTTGTGGAGTGATATCAACTTGGATAGGGCTGTAAGGGCCCAGTCTACCCAGTCTACCCAGTCGCACAAGAGGCCATTGGGCTATTGCCCCGATATAACAAGGGGGTCTTTGCTTTGCTTTGTTTGGGCTGAACCACGAGCCTCCATTTAATTCCAACGAGGAAAGGTCCGCTTCTCCATGCCATATGAAAGGGGGGGAAAGGAATCGTGCACAGGATGCAAATGAGTCTGGTTGGGGGATTTCGGTCGAGGGAGCTAAAGCGGGAGCTTGGCTGATCCGCTTTCACGATGAATGAGGGCTGAAAGATGGATCGATGGAGTGAATCTCGTCTTAGAAGACTAATGCCTGTCAATAATCATGGCCTTCCTAGCAAGGTAGTACTTCCCATTGCGGACATACTATGTACAAGTCAGTGAATGACTCTCGACAGCTGACTTGGACAAACAAGTTTGGAGTCATTCATGAATAGCGGTGAGATGTCATCGTCAAACACCAGCCCCAAGACGGTGAAGATTTAGAGAGTGCAAAGAAAGTAATCAGAAACACAAACACAAACACTGGGTCTGGTCTGGAGAAGCTATCATAGTACTCTGTACATGCAGCACATAATAACCACACCCTTCTGACCTAGGTCTAGTGTACGACTTGTCCATCCTTCGAAACAGGACAAGCCTACAAGGGAACATTGCCAGAATAGTTACGTGTCGCATGACCAGACCAAAACACACGAATGGTTCCAGCCCAAAACTCCAAGGATAATAGACCAGACACTTAAACCAATGAGGCATCCAGTCGCAACACGAGAACTCAAGGCGCCAATATTACAAAGACAAAAGTGCCTTGACTATTGTTTCTTTAAAAGACGCGCGGTTCAAATGTTTCGTACACTATCATCAGCCACATGCCGTTTCGGCACCGAGATTGGATATCGCTGTAATTGATAGTCCACTTTTCCATGGGGATGGTGATCTCTTAATCATTCCTTTACTCATCACTTTACTCACGCTGGTTATTGGACTGATGGGCTCGGACTAGGTATCGGGCTCCATGGACAGAGGACATGGCGCCATGTTGATCATGACACTAGAGTCATCCCCTGAGTAGTAATAAGCAACAAGTACTGTATTCTGATGCAAAACTTGGTATGTAATGATGCC
This sequence comes from Fusarium anguioides, assembly GCA_012977745.1. Classification (NCBI taxonomy): domain Eukaryota; kingdom Fungi; phylum Ascomycota; class Sordariomycetes; order Hypocreales; family Nectriaceae; genus Fusarium; species Fusarium anguioides. The sequence goes on along the minus strand of JAALXK010000260.1, from coordinate 75,354 downwards.
GACTCGGAGGATACGGATCGGAGGCCACGGAATAAACGGTGGATGTGGATTGATGTGCATGGAGATGGAAATCTCGCGCGGTTATATCTCCGAGCGAATCAACTCTAAAATAGAAGCAATCGCATACGACTGCAGCTGTAAAGAGCCTGTTACATGTAATTGAGGGTCTCGAGTTGTTGTTGGTTCTCAATTCAAGTTGAGGCTTGTTATCCGTTTAACGTTGTATTTGCCACAGAAATAAACCAGGATAATTACTATCAGCGGCCGTATTTCAATGCCAAAGTTTTCGAGCCGCATTGCCAAGAATCACCTCGTAGCCAATCCCGCCTTGATGGGCTGAAAGCCACTACCTTGGAAATATAAAATGCCTGTGTAAACGAATGGTTGTGGCGCGCCTCTCCCGCATCTACCTTATCCACAGAGCAGGGCTGTGCTGCATCTTGCATTTACGAAACGAATTGAATGTGAGAGCTCGTTCAGCTCGTTTACAACGCGAGGGCCGAAGAGTTTCGGTAAAGGCCCTATACTCAGGCGATTAAGGGAGGTTACGTGGACTATTTTACTGTAGTGTAGCACATGGTTTCGAACCTCTAAGACCAAGGGAATGACAGTGAATGAGATGAGTGTTTGGTCCTTGGTAAAGAGACAAGTTCAACCTCGGTAACCCCACCTACATTACAGACATGATTGCCGCTGACTTGACTCAAAGGAGATTATATCCCGAGCGCTATTGGTCAGGACGGATTTACGGATTTAGCTAAGGCTTGTGCGCAAGCAGTCAAACACTCACCCACACTCACTCACAATCACTTATTCAGGAGAAACTGGGCTGAACTGCTGTTTGATTCACTGATTCACCTCTGTAAATCGTGCCCAGATCTTTACAAGGTCGTTTGGAAAACTTTACCCGCGTACCGAACCTCACTGACCGCCGTATATCAACTCCAGTGGGGCTTCAACAACAGCTTCAAGTGGAACACAGCACCACAAAATACTACAGCGCCAACTGCCAAACTTTCATCATTCATTCAATGGAGGCCTCGCAGGTCACATCAGTCAGTATAAAAAACACATTAATCATGAATAATGAAGTGAATGCAAGAAGGGTCTTGGGGATGGTAGGTGGACTTGGGATCTTGCATCTGTCAAACCGTCGGAACATGGCTATCATCCCTGGTTGGCAAAAGGACTAAAGGCCACTAAAGTAGTGTTATCGAGATCGACACTGGCCATTCTGCGGGTGTGAAATAAGGTGTTACTGCGCCTCGTTCAGTCGTCATCTCTTCTGGCCAAGACGCGCTCAATGCTATGCTGCCAATGCGATGCTGATCCAGAGTCAGTCCTCCTCACCGGCAGTAACTAGCTCAGGGCAGCAGGGTTAGAAGAGGGAGGGCGTACATCTTGTAATTTCATTCATTCCTGAAACTCAACGTCGGCCGGTGCGACACAAAAGGACAGGATAAGGCCCCAGCCCCCCAAAAAATCAAGGTGCTGACACCTCGCAGGGAGTTACCGCTCGGCAGTTGGGGGTCAGATTCCCACCTTTGGCCCGGCTTGACGCTTCGTGTTGTTCGATAGGGCGGATCAGTGTCGACTCTGATACGAAAAGCCCGCTGACCTGCCCAGAACAGGGAACATGCAGGTCGTATTTGCTATCCGAAACGGCAGCAGAGCGTCAACGGCAGTGCGTGACTGCAACGTTGGGCCACTTGCGACCTGGGTCGAGACAGACACAGGGCTGAAGATGGTTGTAATTGGCGCTTCAGGGTCTTGACATCATGCTAAACGTCGATAGTGCAGTGCTAGTTTAAGATTCAGACTTTCAGAGAAGGCCTGTCTATGTCTATTGGCACATAGGGTGAAATTGTAATTTCGATTCACGAGGCGAGGCGGGTACGGCATGATAGGTACTGTACGGCACAAGGCAAGGGAGCTGTATTACGAAAAACATCGTAAACTGTCCATTCATCGTAAACATTTGGCGAAAAAACTGGAATCGTACAAAGTTTAAAAGAAGCGACCGAAACGCATGAAACGATATCAGGTAAAAACTCCACCATTCATAGCCGCACAACGTAACCGTTGCAACCCACAGTGGAATATTCAAGGCATTGGAAAACCTTATGGGGAGAGGATAATGTACTCCATAGATGGGGATGGGATGGGATCATGGCAGTTGAGTTGAGTTTCGCATGGCGTCCACGCGTCAGTTGTTTAATCTACTGAAGAAAGAATTGATGGCCAAAGTGTCAATTTGGCGAATGAGCTGCCCGATTCGTAATAGTCAAAAAGGGTCCGAGGGAATGGGGAGCTAACGTTAGTTTAGTAGAGAACACATCCCGTCTAAAAGTCAATGTTAATTGTTTAGTCAACTATTGACGTTGCCGTGGCCGGAAAGTGGGAGGTTTCGGAAGGGGAGAAACAGCCACGTCTTGTCTATGAGTAATGAGGAGAAGGAGGAGAAACAGAATGGCTGAGTATGGTGACGAAGGCGATTACGACTGGGGCGAGTAGTACGTCGGCACAGAAAGTAGGTAATGTGAGAGAGTGGGTTAGTGAGGTGATGTGAGGCTCTGAATGTGGGTGGTTAGGAAACGGAGATAATGGTAAGCCGGAGTAGAACCAAGCGTGGAAGCACAAAAGAAGCAGGTACCAAACTGCCGAATGCTTGCCCCGGGCCTCAGACTTTCGTCACTTGCATTTTGGCGTTATCGCGAGTGGCACAGGTGCGGCGAGGCAAATACAAAGCCGGCGTTGTGTGTTTTTGTAGTGGATGTAATGCAATGTATGTATGTCTCTCACACCCACCTTCGGGGCCTTGACACTTACCGAGAACCCTATGAACTTTGACTTTCAGGCCTTGGCCTTCCTCTCTGGCAGGCATTTTTTATGTAATTCCGCCGTGGGTCAATTTCATTTCTTTTGCGGCCCAGCAAACGGTGCAATTCCAAGACGCCAAAGCCACTTTTCCAGAGTCGATCACAGCCATTTTTGGTCAAATATAGACCGAGCTTTTCTCCACGTTCGGCAGATGCATGTAAGTATCTGCTATTTTATTATCCGTCGCTAACAATAGATATTGTAACGTTGCTTTTTTCTCTTTTTTATCGTCTTGATTTTTGCTCATTCTGCCAAAACAAGAGAATATCCCTTATTTGCCTCTCTATTTCTGATATTGTTGAGGATGAGAATATCTTGGCAGTACAAAATCTCATCACACCACCAAGACAGCCCTAGCACCAGGCAGGCAATTCACCAGATGCCAAGACTGCCACTATTGGATCCCTTGGTAGGGCTGAGAGCCAAAACTAAACTGAGCTAGCCGCGCCATCGAACGCATGAGGACGGTAGCGGCAATACTGTAGCTCACCACCTTACCTCCCTAAATTACACCCCTCCGAGGTCCGAAAAAGTGTGGCGCATTTTCCAAGGACAAGCCACGAGGGTACGCGCTCTCTCGGTCCCCCACTTGGCCAAAACTTAATTCTTTGCTTTGATGGAGAACCTTTGCTGGCCAAAGAGCAGAGAGTACCACGACTCAGTGCAACTTGACACAACCCCCCGACACAGAACGGATGCCCTGGGGAGGGGATATACTGTAGGGCTTAGTACAATACCGGTAGGTGAGTTTGGGATAATGTTACCACCAATTTCCAGCCATCAGGGCACCTGTCCAAAATCTTCATATGCCGGGTTGGTAATCGGTTTGTCATCTTCCAACTGTCGTCAGTCTGTCTGTGTGTCTGTAGCGAAACTGTAGATCACGACACGACACGAGTGGCACGGCGACAGAGAGGTAACCAACCCAAAGGGTCCCAACCACCAGATAGACCCTGACCTGCAGTTTCGTAACACGTTGATCTTTCTACCTCAAATGTAATGGGGGAGTCGGTCCTGCTCCGCAGATTTCATGGGAATGACTCCATCTTCAACACCACATACGTAGACGTACAGTTACCTTCGGAGCATTGTTTTCCCTCGGCGTGTTGTGTTGTGTTGTGTTGTGATGGATACCTTGAAGAGGGGGTCATAGTCAACTGCCTGCCTCTTCTGGAATCTCCTGCACCCGACGGGTTGGTTTCACTCCTCTCTCAGTCTCTCACACGGTGAGGTGAAGATCAAGATCAGGAGGAACCAAGCCAAAATGTGTTCATCTGTCTGTCGTATTGTGTGTAGTAGTAGTACGTACATATACAGAGTACGCTGCTGCTAGTTATCCGCTGCTCCCTTGGCCGGCCGGGTTAAAAGTGCAGGGACCAGGCCACGGCGACTAACGTGGGCGTCCAAGTGGGGGGAAACCAAGCACCAAGGAATTTCCACCATGTCCTCGACTCCTCTGTCCGTGTTGGCTCCTCAGCTTTTACAGTAGTAGCGGGATCCCGAACGAGCAAGTCCCAGTCTGCTGAAACTAGCAGCTTGATGCTCTCTGGGGTACAACTTGTAGATTCTAGGCAACTGAATACTGTAGGCCATCCGTCTCTTAGCAGATGGAGATGGAGGCCGCCATCATCTGAGATCCTAATATGCCACAGTCAATATCTGGCATTTACTCGCTGATTGATGTTTATGCTAGACCAAGGAACTATGAGGGAAGTGGCTCGCTTAAATGATGAAATGTCAAAAGGATGGGACTAGACTTGACTAGCTAGGGCTGGAAGAATCTTGACAGCAGCCACAAACCTCAGCCTGCGTAAACCTACCAAACAGAGATGCAGATTCTCTGACTCTGCAGCTAACGCGCATTCTATCTGCCAGAATTGCCTGTTCGTCCTTATCTAACCGCATTTTTCTCATGTGCTTGTCGCATGTCGTCAGGCGATCCCTACGATTGAGGGAGATATCATTCAAGGGGGATCCGCCTGGATCATCCTGGTACGTTAGGTCAGGCCTGGTCTAGGGAAGATCTCCAGCTCTTTTGTCCGCGGGGTTTTGGTTGGGTACTCTCTGCTTGGTGGAGGTGACACTTTTTGTCATTCGCAAGAACCAGACGTTTCTAGTAATCGCCAGAGAATAATGCTAGGTTACCGAGGTCTTATTTCCGAGGACTCCAAAGATGACATATCGACAGCAGCTAAGGAAAAAAAACACGCGTGTTTTAGGGGATAGGGTGTGGACTGTGGAATGATATCAACCCAGTGAGACTCATACAGCGACATCTCATGTCAAAGCGGTTGCCCTAGTTCTTCCTAAGCTTTGGCAGGTTGCACGAGTTATGGGGCGAAAACCGTATTGCAAACGTCCTCTATTTTATTTCGCGCGGCTCTTATAGATGATGTAGAGGCTGCTGATCATTAACCGGGTGGGTGAATCAGAATATTCGAGTCATCTACCCTGGATACTCAAACTATCAGTGCTTACCAAGGAATGAGAAATTGAAATGCTACTCACCTCACCGCTGAGCCTCAACTCTTGACTGTATTCAGGAGTTAGAACTCTCTTGGCAAATTGTTCCTCGTAAGGCGATGAGGCTCGGCTGGAGTGGAATGGAATGGACCAAACCAATGACAATTAGATAAAAAGTTCCATTTTCATTTGCTCCAGCCTCTAAGCCATGACCGTTGTCCGTTGACCGAGCACCGTCGACTGTACTGACCGAACTCCGTTCCGCGTATAATCGATTAATTAGCCCCAGAGTCAGATGGGTTCGGACTCTAGGAATTGGCCGTGGCGCCGTGGGTGAGGGGAAGGCCAAGCGGCTACGGGCCACGAGGTTGATGACGAGGCGGCATCGAGGAATGACGGCGAATTGAGCCAAGACACTCCTCGCAAGGCAATTCCAAGCCACGATATTCGTACCAAGAGTGTAGTGTACAAAGTTGATAAGGTAGCAGCACCAACAAGAGATAGGTATGCCCAGCTTGGGTATAATTTGCGATGTGGTTATTCGGAGTCACAACTGCCGTAATGTATTATAGGGCTAAGGCGAATATGATATGTATGTACGCATGTACGCATGTACGTATATTGTATCTATTGCTGGCTTTTGGTTTGTTGTTGGTGGATTTTAAGGCTAGGGATAGCTTCGGGACGGGAGACACTTAAGTGACCAGTGAGCGTTGCAGGGCAGAAGAATCAGAGGCGGAAGCAAAAAGGAAGCCGACTACGGAGCAGGGAAGAAGCCTGTTTTGCTGTAGGGCGTGATTGTGTTTGAAGCATCTCATGCTTGTTATGCCATGCCTTGCCATGCTCATGCTATGCTCGCTCATGCAGGCAGCTCGTTAGGATGCCACCACCACCACTAAACGGCTGTTGCTATGAATATGGATGTCGGCCGAGAAATGTGCGTTGAGCAATACCGATTCAGTGGGTAAGTTGGGTTGTGTAGGTGAGCAAGGAATCATGACTCCATCTGAACTGAACCGAAGGTACAGTAAGGTGAGGAGGGTAAGGCAAGTTAAGGTAAAGCCAGATACCTTGAGCGACAGCCAAGATCTCGTACCTCCTAAGGTGACACCTTTGAGGCGTCCCATTAAACACTCTGTTGACTGCCCTGCCCTACACCCCTCCCCCGCGAAGCTAACTCCCCATCAACCTCGTACTCCGCACACACCCATTCGTCCATTGCAGCCCTGGAGGGCAGAAAGAGAGCAGCGCAGGGCTACAGGGCGGCCAGCCCAGGCTGAGGTGGCATTGGATGAACCCCGTAGGGCAGGGCAGCACACTCTTTCTTCTCCGGAGGACCAAGGGAGCGGGGGGTTTGAACGAAAAGCCAGCTCCTGTAACGGCATGCGGGACCCTTTTAGGTCAAGAACAATAGCGGAAAGCAAACCAGATAGATACCGCACCCCCTGGTTTTTTCCCTATTTTTTCTTCTTTCAGACTGACTGTCAAATGTACCAGATGATACTGTGAAAGGTAAGAATTTGGACTCGTTTGTAAGATTGATGATGGGGTTTTCCAACTTTCTGGAGTTGAGTGTAATACGGCGTGTTATGTAAGAGCGAGCAGAGAGCGAGCGAACCAAGTGGAGGAGCTAGCAGCTCACCTCTACCAGGAAATGCATCCCATTCATGATGTTGACAATTGGATGGAGCTAAGAATCTGTGGGTGATCGAACTGTCAGTATGTCAGTTGTTGCACATGCGCACTTGACTTGCTTGCAACCCATGAATAGGATAGTGATAGGATAGGATCCTTTTGGCATGCCACCGCACACCCGTCTGTTGCGTACCCGTGCCTCAATATGGACATAGAGAACGTACATACAAGGAACGAACGGACATGTAGCTCCATCTTGGGTAAAAGAACGGGCAACAAACGGTGACAGTTGACAGAGAATAGCTGTAAAAGAAGTTCGATATTGCACTCGGTCTTGGCTTGAGTTTACTGGTAGTGTTACTGTAACACCCCCCTATCGGCAGATGCTCACCCCCCCATCTTGCCATGCTCTCCCACCTCTGTTTTGCCATCTTCAGCTTCTTCCTTCTTCTTCCCCTCCAATACATCATCTTATTACCCTTTTCGACATGTCTTTTTAAGAGCGGAATTTACATGACATTACCCCAATGAAAACTACAGCATAAAAAAAATAAGGCGTGCGAATATCGTCATTATACCGCCACATTTGTGCTAAGACAAGGTTGTCTCTCTCAATCTCAAGAGCTGTCCTGTTCTTCCACTCCCGGGACCCATATTCAGCCCTTAGGTACCCTGGGCAGACTCAGACTCCCCTAAATCCCCACCCCCTAAGGTCAAGTATCCATGTTACAGGGGTCGCAACAGCGCCTGCCGACGCCAGGAACAGTGAGTGTAACAGCGCCAGAGCGTCAACGTCAACACACTGCACTGTTGGATCTTCAATTAACCTGAGGTACGGAACTTGTATGGGTGTGAGTTCAAGGTGAACTTTAACCGCTCCATGTCTCCCACCTTCCTTTAGAACTACGTACCTCTTCTCTACACTCATCCGTTTCTTTTTTACATACACATACACCACACATCCCGCACCAACACGTACTTTCATCTTTTTTTATTGAATTCATCTTTCTCCTTCTTCTACTTCTCAACTCTCTTCTACTACAACTTCATATACCCCAATAACATAACAACATTCCTCCCAAAGTGATCCCACTTTTAAACAAACATCCCCGATAAGCTCTACCATTCGTCAACTACTTGCTACGGCATTGGCGGCCCCAGCTGCACCAGGTTCTGCAAGCACCAACTGTGTCTTGGATTGACCAGACGGATACCCCGAAGCCATCGCCACCACACAACCACCCCGTAACACCCCAGCACTAAACGTCTTCGCTTGTTTATTTCGGATCTTTAAAAAAAGGAGGCCGCAAAAGGGAATCAGCTGTGCAGAATTAGAGGTCAACAACAATTAACCGGGAAACCGTTGCTTGCTTGTCGGCCGTCTCTTCAATGACGGATTAGTCTCGGTCCTATGACATCCTAGCCTCAGCCTCCCTTTTACTTCAGCTGTCATTGTCTTGCCTCTTGCTCCATCCTCAGCTCGAGTCATCACCTGCCAAGCTAAACAACATGGCCTTTCCTCCCCAATATAGAGAGCCTGGCCCGGCTCTCCCGAGTATTATAGTCCCTGCTTCAGGCGATCGTTTTCGAAGCCACCCGAGTCATCACGAAATACCTTTTAGTGGAAGCCCTGCCATGTCAATACCAGGCATGCCACCACGAGACGACGTTCCTCCACCACTACCTCCTCCTCGATATCCCGGCGCCTTCGATCAACCCAGTGCTTTGGCTGAAAGTATGAGGGAAAAGAGAGAATATGCTGCTCATGGCTCTTTTGCCAGTGGTTATGGAAGCATGAACTCATCATATCATGAAGATCGCCCAAGTTATCAACGAAGAACCAACACAGGCTCCTTTTCTGCAAGAGACGAAGGTTATGCCAGTTATTCATCAACTGACAGGTATGGGTTATAATGTACCAGGCATTGGTGCAATTTAGGCCCCCAACGGCTTAGTATACACCTTGGAGCAACCAACTAACATTGTATAATCACAGATCTCGAGAATCTATTCCCACTGGCTTTGGCCGCCTTCACAACCACTTCCAGTTCCAATCACCTGCTGATATCGACGGAGATACTCTCAAGAAGAAGCTTGATCAAACTCGACCTTTGGAAAAGTCACCACCTCGATCACTCCTCAGCTCATCTGCCAACAAGCTCCTCTCCCGAAGACCTTCCGGTGAAGGTCGATTCCCTCCCGCTCTCAGCGTCCCAGTACAACTTCCTATCCACTCCCGTGGTATTCTGGGATCTCCCGCAAGGTTGACTGAGACACCAATTCACTCCGCAATCTCTCCCCGAAGCACACCCTTCTATCATGGTGATAGGTCACCAAATGATAGCTCCGATATCGATCGCTCACCTCGCACACGAACAAAGAGGAATAACAGTGACGATGCCACTTCAACAAACTCCAACTACGATTTCACTGGGGCAGAAGATATGGAAATGGAAGATGGACAATCTCTCAAGAGACTTCACATTGACGATGCTTATGTGCCTGGTGGTCAAAAGAGAAGAGCGGCCAGCCCCAATGATGAGCACATGCTTCCCATGCCATCAGATATGTCTCGTCGCCGTGAGCTGAGCTCTCGTGGATCTCCCCAGGGCCGCTACACCTCTCTTCCTCGAGGTGCCACCATGCCTTCAGTTTCTACTACACGATCCAACTCATACATCTCGACCATGTCGATGTCAATGCACCCCGCTAGCATCACAACTGCCAACTCTTTCGGTCGACGCTCACCCGTGGGTCCATCTCCAGGCGGTATCTCACCTACTTCTTGCAATTCGCCTTACACAGCTCCCGTATCCCTCAACCCAAGCCCTCGAACCTCCATCTCTGGACGGGGATCAATTCACTCCAGGACTGTCTCAGGTGCAAGCACTCGTAAGATCACTGAAGTGCAGAAGCCAGGCGGAACTAAAGTGCAAGGCTTTTTCATGTGCGAGTGCTGCCCCAAGAAGCCCAAGAGGTTCGAGACGCTTGAGGAACTCAAGTAAGTCAGATTACAACTCCGCAGCCCCACTTCAAGTGAGGCTGCGTGAGATAATAGGATCCATCGTATATATGTTTCAATGCTAACCAACAACTAGCGCTCATGAGGCTGAAAAGCAATACGAGTGTTCTTTCTGCGGCAACCGCTTCAAGAACAAGAACGAGGCTGAGCGTCATCAAAACTCGCTCCATGTGCGCCGCCATTCATGGTCATGTTCAGCTCTCTCAGGATACGATAGGGCTTTCCATGATTCCACTAACCGACCTGGTGAAGCTGACACCTGCGGCTACTGCGGCGATGAATTCCCACGATCTGGACGTGGCCCTGGTTCGGGTGCCTTGAACGGTGGTAATGCGCCTCGACACGCCACAGACCAGGACTGGGATGAGCGCATCAGACATCTGCAAGAAGTGCACAAATTCAGAGAGTGCAACTCGTCCAAAAAGTTCTTCCGAGCGGATCACTTCAGACAGCATCTCAAACACAGCCACGCGGGCACCAGTGGAAAGTGGACTAACATGCTGGAGAATGCCTGCATGTTGGAAGAAGACCCAACTCCCCGGTAAACCAACAGCGCGCACACACAGCACAGCACAGGGCAGTCCCGGCCTCGGATTTGCTACATACATACGAGACGGCCGACGGACGGCCACCAAAATGACAAGTCAAGACTAACACTTTGGTGGGTGTTGGTGATTCAAGATGACTGGAGGATCAAGCGGAAGAGGGCGGGGTACGAAAAGGGAATCGCCGGCACCCAGACGAAGATGAAGGATCAGTGGGTCAGACTCAGAATCCATGAAACTTCTATTGGAAGATCAGTATCGAAAACACCTCCCAAGAAACCGATCAACATCAAGCCCGTGGGGTTGTTTGGAAACAACAAGCCGGCGGCAATTGTACGACGTTCCGCCCACAACAGAAGCAGCAGTTATCCAAACAGTGTCCTACATGGCAAGGCATACCGACACGACAGACGCGGGAGAAAACTCTGTATCGCGTGGGCGGATTGCCGCATGATGCAGATGCAGATGCAAATGCGGCAAGTCCAAAACGAATCAAGGCGCCGGTTAACTGCAGCCGTTGATCTCTCGGATCAATTGGGGTATTCCGCGTACATGCAACGCGCGTAGGGATGCAGTTGCCCGCACCTAGTTATTGGGCTGGTCTTGGTCTGGTCTGGGCTGCCTCTCAGGGCTGAAGCACCAATGTGGCAGTGCTGGAGAAAGGGATGGACAGCAGCCAAATACTACCTTGGCATGTCCCGTTGCATCTACGTATATTGCAACAGCGTTTTAACGTTTTACCCGCAGCCTTTAGCGACATTGAATCATTATCCTTTTCTGGATGCGATTTGCATTTGCATATTTTTTTATGGCCAATCATGGTAGGCTGACGCAGGGTTTCAGGTGGGCGGGAGGCTCATCCAGCCCAACCTACAACCTACTACTCAGTGCACTACTTCACATGGCGAAATGAGTTCAACGATGGATGAACTATGAAAAGCAGGCAATGAAGGGCACGAAATGACAAAACGTAGGGCCTGGGGCCATGCGCCTGTCTGTGGATGCGCTACTTTCTTACTGGGCTTGATACCCCTGCCCTGCTCTGCCTCCAACCCAGTCTAGGAGGAGTTTGGTAATGGAGTACATAAAGAAGATTCGATTCATGGCAAAAAAAGCCTGGCGTTGTCTTTGATTGAGAAAGTTGGCAGTTGTGCTAACTAATACCCCCCAACAAGCGAGGATGCTGTCGGGGAAGTGAAACTGGGAGGACAAAGGCTTCACTTCGTATACATATTAGCTGGCACAGCTTGAAGCTGTTGTCGCATGCATCATTCATCTTCATCTTATGGGTCACGGTACAAAAAGGTTCGGTTCAAATCATGGGAACGGTTACGGCTCAACGGCGCGGCATTGGGACACATGGCATTGCTTATTTATTGTTTGATTGATATTCAAGTTTAACTATGGGTTCAGTTACGGATATACCAGACTCGGTCATGTAGATATATAGTAGTCTGAGAAGATAAAATTGCAATTCGAGTTATAATAAGATAAGTACAGTCAGTTCAATCTTTGTGTGATGCACCAAGTCAGCTCAGTTACAGTAGGTTGTGAAACATAGCGTACCCAACAAAAAGGTTGCAGCCGTTACAGGGACTAACAATGGGTGGTACGTATTGGTATTTCCTTGACATTGTACTGTAAGGCTGGGTAAACAGGATCTGCGAGGCATTCAAAAAGGCAGATCAAGAGCCTGCCAGTGTGAATAGTTGCCTCGGGCGCCGGCAATTCCATTATCAGACAAGTCAGAGCGGAATAAGAGCGCATGTGTGCACATCGGAATGTCATTCACGCCTATAGAAACCCTTTTTGGAAATTCGTGTCGTATAAAATCTCTGCTTTTTTTCAGCTGAGGGCTGCTAATAAAGTTCAGCTGGTAGGGGGAGGTTTTGCCTATTACTCACACCACTCACCGTTAAATGCGGAAATAATGGATATGCAACGGAATGATCACGTGGAGTAAAGCTTGAATTGCTATTTTGAGCCTAGATTGAAGTTTACGAGCTACTTTCCATCTCTGGGATAGTTGATGGTCTTTTTGTCTGATGGGAATAGATGAGACGCTGGTTACTTTGCAAGGGCCTCTATGCTGGTCAGTCTGTCTGTGTGTAAGTAGGTTTGCTGGGAGTAAAGTACGGACATTGTGGCGGCTTTAATCTTCATGATGTGGCTAGTGATGGCGGGGTAGTTTTAAGTGTGGCTGTCGAAGGAGGGGCAAAAATATGGAAAAAGCTTTGGGAAGTCATGATTCACACCGAGGTTGAAGCTTAATTTATTTTCGTTTTACTCAATCTTTTATCTGATCCGCACGAGAATCTTTCTTTAAAGATCTGAGTCTTTTCAAACTTGGATACGAATTCTCTGGGTTTGTGTAGTGATCTGGAAACCGAACAATTTACCACTTTCGACTTGCGACAGTCACAAACAAGCTGGCAGAAGACAATCCTACAAAGACCAATCAGGCATATAACTCGAATCAGGATCAGGATCAAGATCAAGATCAAGAAGACGACTCGAAACCGCAGCTGTGGCAAGAGTTTGGTCACAAGTTTGAATCCGGAGAGCTTGAACTTCTCAAGCAAAGCATCGTCCAAATGGCTCTTAGCAGGATCGACGGCCAAGACGAGCTCTATGTTGGAGGGCGAGTCTTTCTACACCACTGAACAGTTTGCGCATATGCAGTAGTGCTAATTCTTTCCTAGACTTTGGGCCTTGCGCCGCTCAGACTCGCTGACCGATCGTCGTATCACCCATGTCCTCTCCCTCGTCCCATTCGACATATCAAGCCTCAAAAACTTCAAAGACGAGCCCTGGATCGATTACGGAAAAGACTTTCGACACCAGCTCATCGATATTGACGATGTGGAGGATGCTGACCTACTGATAGAGCTGCCTAAAGCCGTCAGATTTATCGAGGAAGGTCTGGGCGCAACTTGGCTTGAGGATAAAGGGAAAGAGGACAATGAAGATGGGGGTGTCTCGTTAGAAAAAGCTGTCGATGATCTCGATATTGGAGAAGAGAAGAAGCAGAGGAAGAAGAAGGGAGGTGTCTTTGTTCACTGTGCTGCTGGAAAGTCGAGATCAGTCTCGGCCGTTATTGCTTACCTCCTTCGGCGATATCCAAACCGTTTCGACCCTAATATCACGCCTACAGCCATTTCGGACCTGACCCACTCAATACCGCGGCCATCAGATGAACAGCGTTCGCGAAAAGACACCGCTACTGAGGCAGTCCATGCTGCACTTACGTTTGTACGCCGAAGCCGCCCCATGGCCGAGCCAAACGAGGGCTTCATGGAGCAACTAGCCCTGTGGTGGGAGATGGGATGCCCTGATGATGTTGAAACACACCCTGTCTATCAGCGATGGGCTTACAAGCGTGAAATCGACGAGAACCTTGCAGTAGGACAGGCACCAACAAGGCTTCGTTTTGAGGATGAGGAGACCCAGCCTCGTGATGACTCTGGTCTTAGTCTACGATGTAAGAAATGCCGTCGTGCTTTAGTCACGGCCCCCTTCATTGTGGATCACAAGCCGTCCGACAAGAAGTCATCGGCGTCTACATGTCAACATTACTTTGTTGAGCCACTAAGCTGGATGCGCAGCGTCCTTGAGCAGGGAGATCTTAACGGACGGCTAATATGTCCCAATGCCAAGTGCGGTGCAGGCGTGGGCCGGTACGACTGGAAGGGATTCCGGTGTTCATGCGGAGGATGGGTGACGCCGGCCTTCTCGCTTCAAAAGGCGAGAGTCGACGATATTGTCAAGCGGCCGGCGACCCAGAGCATGGGAATCCGGATGCCGCCCGGCGTGGCACCACGGAGCGGAAACCTGTGAGAAGGAATAAGCGAATGCGGACTTGTAATCAATACAGTATTACTATAAGCGCCGCATAAGGACTGATTCAGAAACTTGGTCACCGATCCCGTCCGTGACTGAGACCCCCCGACGGCCATGGACCCGATAATATTCCCGGAGCCCCACGGAGTATTCAAAGGATGGTTGGCAGGTCCGTCCAGATATGGAGCTTTTCCCTTCTCGAGTGACATTTCGCTTTGGCATCCTGCAATGCCTGCATCCTGATGCCACAACTTTGGCGAACGTACCACTGGGAAAGAAGGAAGACCAGAAGCCGGCGGGGTAGACAGGCGGAACAAACCCTAGGGCTTACAGGGCGTGAGATGATCAAAGAGCGAGGGCGTACATTGCATCGAGTGCGAGTGCGAGTGTTTGTGGGCATTAGAGTAGACAGCTTCACATATAGCTGGAATAAGCCGAGGGACTGGGGGGCTGCATAAGACTGGAAGGGATCTTGATGAGCGAGGGACGGGATGATCGAATGGTTCCTGAACTTCCTTGTCGTCTAAGCTTCCAAGTCCTGCGGACAAAAAGGAATTGCGGGAGTCCGAGGCAGTCGAGTAGGGAACGCGCCGAGCTCGGGGACCAAAAGGCAGAAAAACATCAGCACTAGACCTCGTTGGAGTGTCGTATCACTTGAACCTGTCAGAGATCAGATCGACCTACTCCGTACCTAAGCAAAGCAAAATAAAGACAACATGATTAGCTCTCCGCACGCCTCTGTCAATACTACCTACTCCGTATGCTTGGGCTGCCCTGCCTGCAACTTGATGCAAATGAGGAAATCCTTCCAAGTTTTGGATCTTTGGGGGGATCTAATAAGACGGCGATTACTTGTGGATTCAATACCTGGTCAGTTTCTCCATCCTGGCTCTATTTTAGCTATCTAACCTAGTAGTTATCTAATCGCTCTTTTCTGACAGCCCCCAGTCGAGACAAATGCTACATATGGGCTCGGTCTTAGTATCTTACATATCAGATCCACTATCCATACGGGATTCCGAGCGACACGACACAGCCACTATAGGGCTGATCCTCCGCGCCCAGAAAAGAGCGAGATGAATAAGTTAAAGCATAGGTATTGCAAAATACGATACTCGGTAAATACGCTTGCTTACTGATACGCCCCGATTATATTACCATGGAAGTCTTTTTCCTTTACCCTGGCCTTGGAATCCGTACGAGTTGACACCGTCGTGGGGCGTCAGCCAGTCAGCACGACACCGCACACTTACATGGAAGCCACTTGAAGGATCGGACTAGTTGTGGAAAAGCTTGATGCGAGCTTGTATAGCGGGACCCGGTTGTGACGAGGTTATCACCAGTGAGCGATCTTTGATCGTATTTCACTTGCTGTACCTACTCCATACAATACTACATCCGCAGCAACACTGAAAGGTGGGCAACAAAAGTAAACCTGTCCATCTGTCTTGGCAATCTGCTTACGCTCTGGAAGTCGGCGATTACCATATGAGGAATACTTTGTCTTACCAGGCCTTTCAGCCTTCCGAGGCATGTATTTAGTCCTATTCGTACGTAGTATGTATGCAGCCTTGCCAACACCATCACCAACGGTCCAACACCCACCTAACTAACATCATACTGTAATTGGATAGGTAGCTTCGAATGGTCATAGCTCCCTTCGGAACTTATCTCATGACGTCTTGTTGGAGAGTCTTCGCATCTTGAGACTGCTTTTGTTATATACCCACCTTGTTGTTATGCCGTTGTGTTGGAGAGAGAGACAGTGTGACAATGAGCGATATCGACTATTTTGATCTAGTCGCTGGGAGCTATCTACCCGCAGCGTGCCTCATCGACGGCTGCATCTGACTGCATAAGTTTTTCCTCTCTTGGTCTAGGATAGTGCAATGACAACGAATGTTAAACCCATAGTTTCTCTTGGTAATTGCAACGGTGCGAGTATAGTACTTTAGCCGGCCACGAAGGATTCAAGCGGTGGCTTTGAAGGATATGAACTCTCTCGGTCCTTCGTCTAGATAGTAGTCAACTAACTTATCGTGCAGCCTGCCTAACCTGTCAGCCCTATTCCTTCGTTGTTCAGACAAAGTTGTTCCAGCAATGCCCTAGAACGAGGCAGAGTTGCACTCATCGAGCTAAAAGGGAGGGGCGCGAGTGAACCGTGGGTCTGGCCCGGGCTAACTAACAAGTTCAGTTTCTACGCAGCGCACCCCCTGGAAAAGATACTTCCTCGTCTGACGGCATACAAGTACCTCCCGCTTTGGTTGACTCTTTGTCCCTGAAAGGAAAAGCACGGCGAGGTGCTGCAACCCCAACCCACCGGCAGGATTTGAACACCACCTCTGGACCCTTTTCCTTGGGATGAGCTCTCGGGAGGTGTTTTGTCCTTTTGTCTGGTCGATGTCGATGTTGATCCTCGGCATTGCCGTCTTAGTCAGTGCCTGAAACTTGGAATATTCTACGTTTGAAGGATGAAACTTGGTCGGGATCGGTTATCAAACAAAAACTCTAAATAAAGATCCCAGTGAACGGGATATCGATTTGTATGGCAGCATGGCATGATGGTGTTATGTCATACCTCCCGATGAGATTCAGTCTGTGTGGTACTGTAGTCTACCATGCCGGGTGTGTTGTTTGCTTTTTATTGGGATACTTGTAACTTGTTGTTGTCGTGCGACAGCCACTATCACCGTGATGAGCCAACCAGTCGGTACTTGGTGCATTGTCCTATGTAGACCGCTCGTTGTAAAATACAAATAGTGATCGACATAGTCCTCGAATAGTCACATGCTGTATTTCTCATGTCTCATGTCAGCCCTATAATCACTATAATAATGCCTGGGGAGTACAAGAGGAGACAATCTCAATCCGACACGGCTCGGGGACCTCAAAGGGTCGGACTTGGAAGTCGGACTTGAAGCCCTGTATGTGGCTTTTTTCAAGGATCATGACGCTATTCTGTATCGTGTCATTATATGCGACTATATCCTTGGATGATTCAGGTACTTGCAGCAGACTAATGCTTCCATGCATGTCACTCCTTCAACCTTTGGAGGATCATGTTTATCCTGCAGTCATCACCTAGACGAAGCTATTTCAAATCCTAGTTTTGAACTAGACAAGAAAGAAAATATTATAGTCTGGAATCTAGCTAAAAGTTTACGCCCGGTAATACGGAGTAATCTGACTCGCAAGTCGCGGTGAGCTCTTTGCTCTCGGATCCGAATCGATTAGAGCTGCCGATGTCTACGCTTACACCTCAGAGCTAGTTGACTTTACTGTATGTATTGTACTACCGCAGGTGCCGCAATTCTGCGGAGATCTTACCAGGATGTAATATGCCCGAATCGTCACCTTGACACCGCTTCATCACGATGGATGCTTTCGCTCGCAGGACGAGCCATTGACAGGGCGTCACGATACCCACCCTCGTAACTCAGCGATCTTTGATCAATGAGAGCTCGAGGAAAGCGACCATAACATCACAATGACTCTCACAATATTGAACTTGCATTCTGTTTGAGTGGACGTTGTCGCGGCTCTTCCAGCTCTTGATTTTCAAGCCCAAACATTCAAAGAGTAAGCACTAATCGCTCAGACCACTTACACGCCCAATCAACTCAACTCAACAGAATGCAAGAAACTTGAACTGCGATGCAACTGTTTCAGGAATTGGGCATAACTCAACAAGGTGAAGAGTGGGATAATGAATGGTACGCTTACACAAATGCCAAGAATGGATGCACTAGGCGCTCTGTGGCGTGCGTCGCAACGAAAGCAAGCGCAAGAATCGGAGATAGTTATAGAGTATTACTAGTTAAGTCCGTAGTAACGTTAGCTACCTTGCCAAAACAGGAAGTAAGTTGATGGTCAGAAACTAAACTCACTGGATATGTAATCGAGAAATCTCTGCAGTTCGTAGAGAGAAAAGAGAACGGCACTATGTCTCCGATCCTCTCTGGGCAGACAAATCACGAAACCAGGTTTGACTCTCTAAGTTCAATAGATGGGATTGACTAAGGTATTACAAAGTATTGGAAATACAGAAACTCGAGAAGGATTGCGACTAGTATAGTTACCCCTCGATTGTAGCAAGGTTGTCAATGTAATAAGTCAAGCAATACATTACTGAAGTTCAAGTTCGCCTCCTTGGGGAACCTTCCAAGTCGCCTGATCACCCTTGAAAACTCTCAATGCTACGCATGGACCGTTTAACTTGTAGAAGGGCCCATAATCTATCCCCAATAGTCTAAACAGCAGAGGCAGACAAGTCAAGAGTAAAGATATGCGTGAAAACCGGACAAATCGAGCCTCTACTTTCCATCTTAAATGATAGCTTTGTAATTTGGCTCAAAATCCGTCCTTGGGCTCATAAACCGCAAGCAGATAGGCCGAGATTCGGTCCTATGATACAAAATAGAACACTTACTACATTCTGTGCCTGCACCTCAACATCTAGACAGTATTATACGGTATGCAACACTTGTACTACAGACATGAACATCTTGTATTCTTCGATAGATTGAACTCTTGCGATATGGTCTATTGAGAACTGGGCTCCTGAGAACAAGCGAAGATTTGCAATTTATAAGATACGACCGTATGTTTCTTCTGCTTCTGGTCGATATACTGCCCAACGGACCATAGCTTCAAGTCTTGCAGGGTTCTGAAGCTGTAATTAGTAGACAAGCTGTCGCGGCCAAAACGCTCTACAGATTGTATTGGCGTGAAACCCCTTATCCCCTGATCAACATGAACTCAAGCGATGCTTTCTATTCAACTTCATCGAGTCCAAACTTAAGACTTTAGTCAATCTGATCAGACTTTTTCCAACTTCCAGAAGGAAGAACCCTTAACACAGGGTTCACGTTATACATGAAATCATAACAAGCCCACATGTGCAATTCACCCTCGAGAACATATTCCTTGCACTCCAAGCCTTCTCTAGGTTTGATATCTGTAGGACTAAACCTGACTCGGCCCATCTCGGTTCGTACATTAGGTTTATGTATTACCTCGATATTCAAGCAAGTTGGCTCCTTGGTGGAGGTTTTGATGACTCGAAAGGCATCTCTGTCGAAGCTGCCAACGCAACGCTGTCCACCGTTCTCGTAAAAGATATGCATTCCTATAAATCTGTCATAGTAATGATATGTCCAGAATTGGCCTATGTCTCTCAAGGGAGCCCATGACCAGAATGGAGGCTGTTTTTTTCGATCCCCATGACACTAATCGCGGCCCAATGGTGAGTAAGGGAAGCATCTTCGATTCAGTCGAAGTTGTATCAGGATAAATAGCGAGTGGGACAGAGTGGGCACAGAAAATGAGCCGAGGAAGCCTGCTGAAGGCTTTGATGATATTAGGATGTGCTTCTTCGCTCTGGGGCCCAATATGTATTACATCAGACAGTTCGGTTTCAAGCTGTAATAAATTGGCACTGAACTGAACATTGAAGTCTTTGTAAATGCATACCAGTATGCTAGGCCTTTTGCCCCCGTACCGAAACTGAAGCCATAATATCCTGTCGTTAGGGGCCAGTGGCACGTCACTGGGAACGTCGGATCTCATCTACAATGCAGGCCTCCTGATAAAGCAAGAATCTGTATGGGCCCGAATAACAATGTGCCAAATTTCATGTATTACACCTATTGGGAGTCTGAAGGTGAGCCCAGTGAGGTGACTGTCGAGACTGATGGTATGAATACGAGTGTTGCCCGGCCTGATCTGGGGAATCATGCAGCATTCTCGCAAGTTGTAAAGAATATTTTGGCGAGAAGAAATAACGCCAGGGGGGTTACAACGTTTTGCTATTAGCTGAGGCGGTGCTGGAGTATCCCATATAGGGAACGCAGAGAACGAGCCTGACAAAACTAGCCAGCAGAGTCCATCCTATTTTGTCAGTTGGCTACCAGAACTTGTTTAGAGAAATACTGCAAATGCGCACCTGAAATGAGGCTTGAAAAGGTCGACCATTATTCCATTGGACAATCATGTACCTGTTGAGGTACGGTGTCGATGCACTTAGAGGATGAGGATGAGTCGCAAGCCTTTCAATTTGACATACACTATCTGAATCAAGAGTGATACGATTTCATTCAAGGGGGTCTAGGTCTAGCGATTCAACCGGCGAGATATCCCCGCGCTTCCAAGACACGATATTGGCTAGAGAAGTTTGGTGTAATACTGTCCAAGGCATGGCGTCTAGTCGCATCTCGAGGTTGATTCGTTCGACCAGGTTCCAGAACGATGACCCTGGACAATAAGACTGGATGAGATATATAATTTCTTGTGGAAAAAGGCCAAGTCTGCGGAAGCCAATCTGTTTTGCTGCGATCGATACAGCACCAGGATGGAACCCTTTAGGTTCTGGAATGCCAATCTCCTAGCGAGGGCAGTTCCGCCAGTCGTAGCCTGCGCGCCATTCCAATGCTCATCCAAGGCTCTGGAGTCTTTGTATAGATCGATCTCTCATGTATACAAGACTGTCAGAACACTGTTCATGTAAGAACATACAAGCTCGACGACCACTATGATCATGGCAATCAATATCTGAATACCTGAATGTTGGTATACGAGAACGCCTCGGCTCGGCTTTCCAAACACCGAAAGGGAACTCGCCGGTATACACTAAGAGCCTAGAGTCAGTACAAGCTCACCAGAAGGGAGATGCTAGCCTACAGGTGATCATATCCTGCAAGTCTTCTTCCTTCTCCACGGGTTTGCCACAGGCGCCGCATCTCTAGAAACGCCACATCTGGAATAAACCCGTTTGCCTGGACCGCAGTAGGAAATATGCCCAGGAGCTCGTTGTCGAAGGTGGTTGACTGACTGTGGTGATCTAAGAGGGAGTGAAAGGAAAGAAAGAAAGAAAGAAGACACGTATTAACGCTGCCAATGTTCTATGCAAAGGTCAAAATTGCCAAAAGCGTTGGCAGAAAACAATTGGTATATTTCTAGAGACTCTTTTGTCACTTGAACTCTCTTGTAAACTCTGCCGGTCATCGGCTAGGAGCATCCGAAGGGACAGATGGAAAGTATCCAGGCTTGGATGCTCGCTCTCGATCAAGCTTTGCAGCCTCAGCTTGTCTCTTCTTCAACAATCTTTGCTGGTAAAAGGTGCTGGTTATTGTTAGCAAGGTGAACTGAAAGTGAAGAGACAACCTACGCCTTCAACTCAAACACACGGGGCTCTTCTTCTGGGGCAGGTTTGTTCTCTTCCTTATCCTGGGTAGGTCAGTTATGTGCCAAGTCAGGCATTGATATAGTAAACTCACCTTGTCCTCATCCTTCTTCTCATCTTTGTCTTTATCCTCCTTGTCTTTATCCTTATCCTTATCACCATCTTTATCCTTCTTGTCCTTATCCTTCTTCTCTTCCTTTTCCTTCTTCTTCTTCTGTCTCTCCTCGTACTCTTTCTTGAGTCGCTCCTTTTCCTCCTCTAACTCCTTTTCACGCTTCTTCTTAGCAGCCTCCTCATCGATCTTGGGCGTGCAAAAGTAGAGATCCTTCAAGTGGGTGGGACAAACAAAGAAGAAATCCTACCATATCATTGCATAAGCTTACAAAAGATCAGCCGTATTTGCTTCATGTTAGCTTTTAGCATACCTTTTGGTCGGGAGTGATTAGAACTGATGAGCTGGATTTGTAGCAGATATCGCATGCTTTGGCCGCATTTTCAGCGACCTTGCGGTGCGTATAGAGATTTGGAAACGTAGTTGCCATTATGGCGACCCTGTATCAGCGGTCTTATTCTCAGTCAACGCTCCAAGACAGTAATTGCTCGCTTGTTTACTTTGATGCTCGTTCCACGAAGTTGGTGAATTAAGGCTGGGTTGGGTATCGCGGGGAAGCGCCGACCGCTTGACGTCAGAAGCTGATAGGGCGAGCACCCCCTGAAAGTTTGACAGTAGCGCCTGTAAACCACTAAAACTTCATGCACTAGCGCTAGGCCCTGACTAATAAGCGCCCTCTATCATGAATCGCTCGCTATCTTATCGCAGCAGTCAAGGAAATATGATGACCTATGCTTCGATCGCCACAACCAACTTGTAACAATTCTCTTCACCCACATTTTCAACCACCCCCAATCTTTTTTAAAAAGCTGTGATTGTATCACAGACAGGCGATTGGATCAGTCATGAGCAAATCGCTCGATACAGAGAAGCTGGGCTCAGTATTTGGGACTCGGCCAGATATTCTACAAGGCATCCAAAGGGCAGCTGGTAAACAATAACCCCTGAAGGTGTTATTCGCGATATACTAACAATAGAACCAAAGATACACCCGGACGAATCGCCTTGTTCAACGAAATTGCGACTCATGTCTACGATCAGTTGTTAAGTGGAAGTACCGAACCTGCGCATAAGAAAAGAAGAGTCGATGTCCAGCAGACCAATGGAACTGCGAATGGCACCAAGACTCCAGTCAAGACTGAGACCAACGCCGCAGACGAGACTGTTCTACTTGAAATAAAAGAAATTTCTGTTTCTGTACCTCAGAGAAAGAAGTTTGAGCTGTGCTTTACAGATGGTCACATCTACGCTCGCGCACCAAACACTACAGCTCCGATTCCAGCTATAACATACGCGTGGTCCGACATTGGTACGCGTTTTTGTGTTGTTGTTATCGCTCATGTACTAATACTACGCCAGAACATGTCTTTTATCTCCCTGTACCCGAAAAGAACCAGGTCCAGCACAACTATGTCATTTTCCCACGAGGAACATGCCTCCCATCCAAGACGAACCCTCCGACCGAAGAGCCGCTTGTTTTTACAGTTCCTGCGACGGCGCCCAAGCAGGGCACGATAGGCGGACCCGACGCTGGGAGTGCAGCTGCAGTTTCGGACAACTACAAGTCTTTGTTCCACTGGGCATTGAACCGACACCTCAAGCCCAACGGTGTCGACATCACTGCAGCCGATCCCAACAAGTTCCACAGCATGGTGCGACAACCCCATCGACCGAGCGAGAAGGCTGTCCATGTCAAGGCCTTCAGGGGTTCTAAGGATGGATACCTGTTCTTCCTCGAGAACGGAATCCTCTGGGGTTTCAAGAAGCCAATGATGTTCATTTCCCTGAACCGAATTGCGGCCACGAGTTACACCAACATTCTGCAGCGAACATTCAACATTGCTATCGAGGTATTCGCAGGCGAGGGTGATGCGACCGAGGAAGTCGAGTTTTCCATGCTGGACCAGGAGGACTATGGGGGAATAGACGACTTTATCAAGAATCACCGTCTGCAGGACCGCAGCATGGCAGAGCAGCGAAAAGCCAAGCTTGAACTGGCGGAGAACCGAGGACCTAAGAAGAACGGTGAAGAAGCTGGAGATGGGGCAGCTGCTGAAACTGGCATTTCTGAGCTTGCAAAGGCAGAACTAGATGCCGAGCAAGCACTGCAGGATGAAGAAGACGAGGATGAGGAGGACTACGATCCTGGCAGTGATGCGGACTCTGATGGTTCAGGAGAGTCAGATGATAGTGATGACAGCGATGATGACGATGAGGATGACGAAGAAGATGAGGAGGACGCTGAAGGAGAAGCTGAAGAAGGCGACGATCAGGCCGAGGGTGAGGAGGAGGAGGAAGAACAAGAACCAGAAGTCAAGGAAGAGGTCAAAGAGGAGAAGCCCAAACCCAGATCCAGGGCTAAAGCTAAGGCGCCAGCTCCAGCTCCAGCTCCAGCCCCGGCACCAAAGGCTGCACCAAAGCCTACACCAAAGCCTGTTCAGCAACCTACCCAGCAACCCACAGTAAAGACCGGCTGGGCGGCTCTTAGAAGTGTCCCTAAAGCCCCAGCACCTGAAAGCATGGATTTGGACGAGGAAAAGTTTGACGTTGTTTAAATGCCATAGGGATATGTACATATGTAATGATAGACTAGGTTGGAATCTGAAATGAAGGCAGTGTAAAGCATAGGAGTACGGAGAAGATGAATATCATCGACATTGCACGATCTTGGATCTGGCTCATTACAAGCGAAATTGTTATTGACATACTTGATATCCAAGAAAAAAGTAAAGACGGTCTAAGGTAATAAAGGACGTGATAAAGAAACTTGTGGTATCATATAATGAAACAACCTTCCAACATTATTTACTTCTGGTAGCAGCGCACTTCGGTTCGACCACTTCGGTGGTAATCAGCAAGCGGCATATTGCACTGCCACATGTTAGTAACTGACCTCCTAACAGATTGATTCTGGAATGATAACTTACGTTTCCGCACTGATGATGAACATCCTTGAGCGAAGAGATGAGATAAGGGATACATCCCAGACAAGAAACAAAGCATACCACAGCCGCAACAGCACTACACATATCAGCATATAATTCTTTACATGAAAAATAATGTATTATACTTACTGCATCATTCCGCCAGATTCACTTTTCGTAACAGTCATACTCCTCACACCACAGCTAGGGCAGACTACAGGTGCACTCTGACTCTGCAGATTCTGGAGCGGCACGCTGTGGAGGTGCTGTTGCTGCGATTGTGGCTGCTGTGAATAAGCATTCTGATCGTATGGACCCTGGTGTGTAGGAGGAGGGTTTGTAAGAGGTGGTTGAGCTAGCGGTGAACTGAAGTCACGGTTCTCGTAGTGTGGAGGTTGTTGGTTCAGTTCGGGAGCTTGGGCAGGGTGAGACTGCTCGGGAGGAGGTGCTAGATACTGTGTAAGCTAGCGTATTTGACGGTTAGGTGCTAGAGGTACATACTAGGCTTTTCCATTGTGAAGATGGCTGGCTTGTTTGCTAAGAGTTGATGAGATGAGATCTGGATGTGGTGTCGTTGTGCGCTGTGCTGTGTTTATAGATGACTTACAAGTGGCGATGATGCAACCATGCCATATCGGAAGCTGCCTTACTCCGTATTCTACTAGTGATTCATGCCTAGTCATACACAGCCTGTTGATCTATGTTCATCCAAGGCAGGGGCTTGGACAGTGGAGGACACTAAGTCACTGTGATCGGGCACCACTTGCTCAAGGGTCGATCATGATATCGTTTCACGGCATAAGGACAGTAATATCTGTTAATAGATATCTAAAGCTATCAATGACCTTAGGTAAAGTTTGAGTAGCTCTTACTATGCTATTTCTGTCTTGCTATCTAGAGTAATACTGTAGAACGTTAGGTAGAGCCTCCAGTGAAGGATCGCGAGAAAAGAGGCAGTGATGTCACGAAGGATTTGTGCTTGTATCTCATTCGTCTACATAACGAAATACGCTTGGATCAAGGGACGTTAGCGAGGCGGATGATCAAATCATGAAACTGGAGAAAGTTGAGGTCGTATCGAATTGGTTGGCCGACGTCACAGTCTTGGCTTATAAGAGTAGAGGCCGAGAGTGGCTGTGCTACACTAATTAATGGCTGTGTGGCGCGTAACGACACATCACCGAGTGTAACAGAAAACAAGGATGTTTCATCAATGCGTTGTTCTAAGTAATAATTTGTCTCTATGCGCCGCTCGGTTGTATTGGGCTGACTCGAATATGCTGAATCTGTGTGCTATTCTCATCAGGCAGGCTAGTGATTGCAGCATTCTTTATAGTTGAGGCAATGCATCAACTCAACGGAAACATGATTGGTTGACTGCTTCTAGAATGCAGGATCTGGCTATGGGACTCAGCGCCGTCTACCAGTTCCTCTCTTTCATGCAACTAAACCGGTTAATGAACTGCTTGGCCTCAGCAAGCTTGACATAATTACAGACTACACCAAATCTGACCGGAGAGACAATGGCGAGTTCATGCAGAAATACTTGGAGGCAGCACAACGTCTAGCACGTGAGCAAGGCGAGGGAAACGTTAAGTAAAAGTTACCGAATGATTTAAATAGAGGCCTTATGACGGATATTTCGAACAAGCCGGATACTTGTGTCAATGCGAATAGCCTGTTTGTATCTATCTGTCAAGAGGAGGCCATTCGTGTTGACCTGAAATCTATTCCTCAGATAGTGGCTACGGTTGGGCATTAGTTACCTCAACCAGGCCATCTGAACAGGAAAAGGACAACAGGAGCGTCCAAGAAGAATATGAGATATAGTATAATTATTCTCAATAAAATAATACCTTTAACGTCAGTCCACCATACCATCAGAAGCATCTCAACTCAATTAATGTCATGTCTTATCTTATCTCCAATCTTATCAACCCTCTCACCGTCTACACGTGACCTCATTTCTAAACTTTCCGCTCCTCCATCGCAGCATCACGACCTTATCGCCCGCCCGCCTCATCGTCAATCCATCCGATACCCCAGCAAATTTCTCACAATGGTCGGCGGTCACAAGCCCATTCGTCTTCCTCCCCTGAAGAACCTGCGCGTCCACAACCCAAAGCGCCAGGTCGAAAACCCCTGCATCGCCATCATGTCTAGTGTTCTCGGTACATCCCCCTCCCCTCCCCCTCCAATTCACGAAAACAATTCCACTGACAACAGTAGCATGTTGGGCTTCAGCAGGTTACAACGCAGCGGGATGTGCAGCAGTAGAGACTCAGCTTCGAAAATGTATGGATGGTCCTGCACCTCCTCCAGCGGCCGCAAACACCATCAATTACCATCTCGCACGAATGAAGAATTCCCTGACGGCGGCGAAGAAGCAAAAGTAGAAAAGGGTCAATTGGATGGATGTTGCATTTTGGGCGTCGGTAGAAAGCGCTGCTTTTGCTATGGGAATCGATAACTGTATAACAATCCCCGTACTGGGATAGAGATGGATGTACAAATATATCACTGTACGATTATACGATTACAACACAATTCAAGTCATGACAATTGGAACCAATGAAACATCTGAGCGATTTTCGACGAATACGGTTGGATAGACTTGCTTATAATCACGGTATACAATGCATCATGACAAGTTCATTCAAAGTGTTTGCATTTCACTACCTCACTCTGCACAACACCTTAACTACTAATCTTCTCATCCACAACTCTACCCATCATAAGCGCACACCCAATGCTACATTTCCTCATCCACCTCTATGCGCGTAGGGGAATCCCATGAAAAAGACCCAAAATAAAAAGGAACGACGACCCGGAAAAGAAGAGAGACAAAAGAACTCTGAAAAGTAAATGACAAAGAACGAGATGAATGATGAAACGCCCCCATTTCTTAGTAGTAGCGCCGGATCCCAAGAAACTGTACTGTAAGTGACTGAGAAAATGTAATCCCAGGAACCGAACAACAATGACTCCATGGGGCAAAAGTATCGAGACAGCTATCTCACAGTAAAAGATTATTTCAAGACGCATACAAAGCCTTGTAGACCATAAATATGCGAATCGAGCAATCTATGCAAGAAGGCCAGCTGCCCGAATCAAAAAAAGTAACCCAAGAAAAAGACGTCCAGAGGACAAAAGAGTGGCTCGAGTAGGCGGTTTGTGTTCGTTAGATAGTGACGATGTGATGTAAAGAGATGTGTTCGAAAGTCGAGTCGCTTGCCGTCTATATGATATGTTTCGGCCTTGCCCAGTCGTCCAGACGCCCTTGGTCGTTATCGTGACTTGATCATGGATAGTTTCAAGTAAATATATGAGGTTTTTTTTTTCCGTGCGCCGAAAAATGCGGTAATGATCCGTGGGTATCCTAAGCACAATGCACCATTTCTGCCTCCTCTCCAGGTGTCGATCAACATTGAGTGCGCGCATATGGAGTACGTGTCTAGGAAGTACCACCGACGCAGAAGAGCTCTATCTCTCCAACGCCTCCATAGTTCATGTTCCTGACACCTTCGCGCCACTCTGTAAAGGCGATCTGAATGTCATCATCGCCTTCAATGGCAACGAAATCGCCGTCTTCATCACGGTATCGCAGCTTGAGACCTCCCTTGCTGATACTGCTAGTAGTAAAGCGGGCAAGCTTGGCATCGATACGATCAACCAGAGACTGATAAGTAATGTTGAACGCCACAACTAGGGTGACATAGTTTCCAGACTCGCAGTTCACGCGAACCTTGAGCTGTGTTGGCAGGGGCATTTCGGGGCTTAGTGGGTTCGCATTTGGGGGGATCGTTGCTGTACCAAGAGCCGGAGATACTGTTCGTGAGTTTGCGGTAGCAGGATCGACGCGGAGCCCACTTCCACCAGGCCCAGCAGGTCCACCATTGCCTGGTGTAATTGATCTTGGGTGTACTGGTTGTGCAGGGAAGTGGTTCATGCTACCACCCACACTTCCAGTGTGCTTGTGCATCCGCTCCCGTTGAGCGCCAGGGCTGTTTGTTTGAGCTCGGGCGGGCTGCTCGTTTCTAGGCGAGCCTGTTTGTTCTCGGCCGATGCTGGGATTGTGGCCAGGATGCAAGTGTGAAGGGATTCCAGGAACTGCTGGAATGTTTCCATGACTAGGCTGGCGTTGGCGTGGCATTCCTGGAGCGTTAATATCGGGAGTGCTGTATGAGCGGTTCCTCTGTTGGGCAGCAGCAGCAGCCGCCTGGCTGCTGTTTGAGGCCATCGCTGGCAGTGATGGTCCTCGAGGGTTGCGACCATGGGGATTGGGCGAAGGACCATCGCGTGAGGGAGCGCGGGGCATGGCAGGGGCTGTGTATCGGTTTCCGTTACCATCCTCCCATGTTGGCTGAGGAGTAGCGCTCTTGGGTATTCCATAGTGAGGTGTTGTAAACATTCCACTTGCAGTACTCGTCCTTGACGATGCTGGCGACTCGGTAATCGGAGAAAAGTAACTGTCGCCTGCCCAGGCACCGGGCGAAGGAGCACCGTTTCCTGGTGTCTGGAGACTGAGAGGAGCAGGTGGTGCTGGCAGAGGGAATCGCGGTGGGGGTTGTCTCACCATACCGGCGAGTGATGCAGAGCTCTCTCCAGTTCCTGCTCGAGCGCGGAGATTATTGCTTGAAGCAGTGCGAGGCATTATGCCGGCAGTGGATCCGTTGTGGTATCCGGCAGGAGCCGTTGCTGGACCAATGTCGTCGTCTTCATCATCCTCCTGCAGGTAAGGGTTCTCCAGGTTGGCTACTTGGTCTCGTGTCCAGGCAAAGTCGGTTGAAAGCGAGTCCGAGTTCGAAGATTGGCGGGGCACGTTATGCTTCCTCTGTGTCTCCAGAGTCATCACCCACTTCCTCAGAGTCTCCTCGTTCAGGAACTTGATGACAAAGTTCTCAACACCAGGGTCTCCCTTCCACCAAATTTGGACGCTGTGGTTTCCTTCCAGGAGTCAGTTGTGTTGATCGAATGATCTGATATTATAACTTACCGGGCTTGGAGAAAGAGACAATATCAGTAACATTTGTCATGAAGATCCTGCCCTTCAACTGAAGCTTGGCGTTCTTGTTTCGGACCTTGGGGCCCGATGAACGAAGCTTGTCCTTCTTATCCTTGCTCTTGCTTGACGAGATCTCCTTGCAGCACAAGAGAATGGATTCAAAGAGGTAGATTTCGTACTCGTCATCGTTAGTCGCTTGTTGGCCGAATTTTGTCGAGAACAAACTTACATCCTTCTCTTGGTCTGTCTTTCCAGTGATAACACCGTACACGCCATGCAAAAGAAGCTTGCCAAATTGCTCCACCTTGTGGTTCTTCCAGTCTTCAACACGGTTTGTGAGATCCTCGAGTGCCTCGTCAAGAAGGTCGCGATTAACAGCCTCGTTAGCTTTGGACAGCACTCGTTCAGCAGCTTCACAACCACTGCTCAAGTCGACCTTGACTTCTTCATCCTCACTCTTTTTGTTCAAGTCCTAGAATGTGTCAGTTGTTGAATGTCGGACGAAACACCATAACCTACCTTGAGCAAAAGAGGGTATTTCACCAGTCTTTGCATGGGCTTAAGCAAGAAGCCATCAAGAGTGTTGAAGTCAGCTGCGACAGGGTGAGAAGAACGTTGAATCTTGTCGAAAACCTGGTTGGCAACCATAGCCGCCTTGCGCTGGTTTGCAATAAAAGGCTGGTAAATGTCGAACGCATCCTCATACATGGTAAACGGAGTTCCCCATCGTTGATTCGCAGCAGCCATTGAGTTTGTTGTCTCGACTCGGATCAGGAAACGGCGCTGGAAATCGAGAATGGCATTGATGTTGAGGAAGATCTGGTGCAGAGTGTCGCCAGGGATTTCGCCTTGTTGTTCAAGTGTCTTTTTCAAATCGTGCAAATTCTCCAGATCTTGGACGTATTTTCGCTCGGTATCGACAAGTTCCCGGATAATGTGATCTCGGTAGGTCATCTGCCCACCTGTAGGTTGATTGCTGTCGGGTGCATCCTCAAGCTGCGACTGGAGGAGAAATCCGCGTTCCTCTGCGCGATCCAAGACGTAGTTAACAACTTGAGTCACCTAAACAACTAGTGAGCTAAGTCCGCAACAATTATACCAAATTTACAAACCTTTACAAAGCCACTGGTGTCATTGCCCATCAAGTCGGCGATCACAAAGCTATGAGACGCCGGAATCTCCAGTTCCCTCATGCAGGCCTGAACAAACTTGAAGATGGCGATCTTGGACTTCTTAGCCTCATTAGCGCTAGAATCCTCAACCTTTAGTTCCTCACTAGGTCGCAGAGCATTGTAAATGAGGAGTAGAGGATATCCGGTACGGAAGAGGTTCCATAGGGGATCAACGGGGTCGTTCGGGTCGAGCTGCTCGAGATAAGGGTCGAAGCCAGGAACTTGGGCTAGGCGCTGCTTGAGGGAAATGCAGATCTGGTAGAGAGACCGAGAGGCGTCGGCCTTTTGATTGATAATATTCGCCGTGGCAAGGACGGGACCGCCATTCTGAGGTGTGACTGTAGCAGCGCTGGACAATGAACTCAGCGAAGCCGTCGAGCCAGTAAAGGCTGTTGAGCCCGAGAGTTGACTGGCGCGCGGCGCATGGTTCATACTGGTCTGCGGAAGGCCACCGAATCCGTTGGAGTTTGGCTGAAAGGCCGGAGTTGTATTATTTCGTAGCAACGGGGCATGGGCCATAGCCTTCTACGCCATCCGTCGAGAGGGAGCGACTGGGAGAAACGGAGGTGAACGACCGCAGGGAGAGTCGTGTTGCGTTGCGTTGCAATGCAGTGCAGCCAGCAGGCCTCGAGGGAGGTTGGTCGTCGAAGCGCCCGTGGGGTTGTTTTGGTGTGAAATGTCTAGGGATGTCACTTTGCGTAGACTCAGGAACGTTTCAACGAGCGGTTCGACGTCATCCGGCGGTGAATCGAAGCGTAAGATTCGACCGTTGATTTTTCGCAGCTGTTGCAATGCAGTGCAAGCAAGCAAGCAGGACAGGCGGGGTAAGGGGTTGAAGTTTAAGTATCGAAGCGTTGACGAAGAAACGAAACTCGTGTGCTGAAGGCGAAGACAAAGGATAAATGGTAGATCGCAGTAGACGTAGGTATAGTTTGAACTTGGCAGCGGGCCTGGCGATGGCTGGTGAGAAGGTAGAGGTGGTCTCGGGGTCAGGCGGTGGAGCGATCGAAGGGGGGTTCAACGAAGCGGACGGGATCGACGATGCCGAACGTTGGAGGGTTAAAGAGATGGGAAAATGATCTGGCAGGCGGGCCAAGTAGTCCGATGTAGATTTGAATTTGGTATTATTCGACAAAAGAGGAATTAAATTAAAGCCCGCAACGAATAATAACTAAGGTGCTGGTACTGGCCACAGTTTTGTTAAAGAGTAGAGACGACGGCGAGGCTGGGCGTAGGTTTAAGGTAAGGTTCGTTCGTTGGAACGGCAGATGGGAAAGTCGATTAAAGGAGGAAGACGACCAGTCTGAGCAGAGCTGGAGAGAGGAGGCGGAACGGAAGCGGGCGGTTGCAATTAGCGGTACCAATCCATGGGCTGGGCTGTTAGCATTTAGTGGAGAGGGGCCCGACCTGTCCTGTTCAGAGGTTGGTTGGCGCTGGAGCTGGAACTGGAACCAGTGAGTGAGAAAGAGGGAGTCTCACAGTTTAGGTGAGTGATAAGTTGATTTGCTTTAGTTAGGCGCTGGGTTCCTGACAATTCCTTTTGAGAACCTATGATTTGGTGGCTTGTTTTGACTCTAATGATGACTTGATACTATTCTGAATATAGCCCTGTACTACCTGACAGTCAAAAAACAATTACCAGCAGAGACGATTTTCTAGATACTGTAAAATAGAATCTGGAGGGGAAAAGGGGATCAGACCCTTGTGCAAGCAACTGTGCGCGATATCGTAGAGTCGACACTGTACCACAGGGCGCAACTGTAGCCGATGTAGTCCGTGCGATAGAACAGGTGAGAGGACGTGCATTTTCCTTGGGCATTAACAACTCTTCCCCGGTGCGCATCCCATTCCCATCCATATCCATCTTGTTTCAAATTACCCTCTAGCCTGCCACTCTCTCAACGGATCGCACTCTTTTCTTGTTCCCGGGCCTAATCATTTAATTACTATGACTTTCTAATGACGATTTAGGCTGCTCACAATAGAAAAGAAGCTTTATGGAAGGAGGTCAGTGATACATGAGTCGTGACATGAAGAGAAATGCTGGGCCAAGACCCTGATCTACAAGATACCTGGTCCAATAAGCAACAAATCCCAATGGTCAAAAAGTAAATGGTAAAGTGTTACCAAGCATTTACTAACCTCTTTAGAGCCGCGGGTTCTCGACGATTCAGGGATCAACAGGGGTTATGATCCATTGGCGAGACTGTCATCACTATCACCAGTCAAGCTAAAACACAAAAAAAAGCATGCAGGCATTGCTTCCATGGTCCATCGTCACATGGCAAAAAAACACACATCAAATTGACTTGACTTGACGCCCAAGAAGGGGGGTCAGGGCTGCAGACAAGGGTCTGGAGAGAGACGATTGATTTGACATGGATGAGCCCCTGAATCCGCCAGAACGGGTGGTGTGGTTCCCCTCCTCTTCCAGAAGGACAGGACATTGCATGAATGTGCAAGGAAGATTTTGAACTTTAAAAGCATCCATTTATCTGTTGCTTTGATAGATAAAGAAAGCTGTGTTGATTTAACACGTCTAAGGAAACTCCTCAACTTGCGCCATCAACACCAGAATGACTGCAGTTCATGATGAGAATAAATCTCTACTATCTTAACAACTTATCTCTGGGCTCAATCTACAGTTCAAACCCAGCGCCATGTGCCCACTGGTGACTTCCTGCAGCGGCTAGTCGCCTCAATATGCCCAATCACGACTGGTCAAGATTCTCTTGTCTTATGGCGTTGACGACCAGAATCCTACTCAGCAGATCTTTGCAGGTAGACGAGAGGAAAAAAACGCAGCTATCCGAAGTATTTTCTTCTCATCATAAGATTTTGTCACGAATCTTGTCCTAGATAGCATGCATCTCCGAGAAGACCCTTTGAAACAGAAGCAAGCACACATCCCTCCGACTCCAACATTCAGCAGAGAGCAGTTAACTGTCAATGCCCCCCTGTCTGACATCATGGGTCAGTCCCAAAAGGAAGCTCTTCAATCTCTCCAAAGCTCAGGGGGCGCTCGCTAGCTTCCTTAGAGAAGGTTTCATGGAACCTTCGAAGCCCCCGACCCGGCTCTTGAGTCTTGTGCATGCTGTTGGTTCTGCACATTTCCGTTCTGGCAATCCTCTCATTCGGGGTTAGTGACTTCTCCATGCATTACGGTGCATGTAATCTGAAACGCGCGGCTTAATGCACAGGCCGTTCTTGAACAAGACAAGCTTTGTGAGCTTTCATTGCTCCATTGATCACGTATAATCCAAATCAAGGAAAGGAACAAAGAAGGCTTGAGCATACGATCTGAACTCGGCCAAAAATGACTGTTGCATTGCGACTAAAACATAGCTTGAAACATAGGGCAACACTACACTACACTACTGTGTTCGGGGTTGAGAGGATATAGGACTTATAGCTGATATTTGTTAAAGAACACCTAAAGTTACATACAAGTTTAGGTAAGATTTAGGTAGTTCTTAATGACTGTACTTAAAGAGGTGGACTTGCGTCTGATCCTTTGTGTCCCCCTTAGTGTATGCCTGTTTATGCCTCAGCTCAACAGTGGTACCTATTGACGATCTTTCCAAAAGCCCTCGGGGATTATTCAGATTTCGTTAGCGATCAGCGCCCTTCCCCAGTCAATGACTGTTTCTTTAATATCCGACGCCTGCAAATCTATCCTGAATCGTATCGGCCATCGCCCGAATGCTGTGAAACTCAGCTCAATAGGCAGCCTACATATGTATAAACTCTCGTATTATTCCCGTGACATGATGTTGACTTTCTACTTGTCAATCGCATCCTGGAGTAAGGTGCCATCCCGACTTTTATCGGTGGATAGTGTTCATGCGAAACAGCTGGAAGTGGAAGTACTTCCGCCGAGTTCGGATTGCCAAGATGAATTAAAACTGGACGCTTTGTTTCGGAATTTCGCCTCCACATTCTGTCCGTGTTCCAGCCTTGTGGGCTCAGCTCCCTCGTGGCTTACTTCGCTTCTTGCGTGCGTGGCCGCTTGCTGATGAAACTCGATAAGCTTTGGCTAGGTTGGCTTGACGGGCTTGATCGATCCCGCTAAAGGTGGACGAAGCTATCAACAGCACATGGACAATGCCTGCCGAGGTTCAACTAGCTACCTACTGTAGGTCTTGAAGAGAGAAGTGCGAACGAGGGGTTGCGTTGCATTTAGATAAGGCATGGTTTGCGAACTGCAGTGGTGCGTAGTATAGAACTATACATGTGCTGACATTCAGTTAAACTTCTCTAGGGTGTATACTCTGGATAATGCGACTTGCATCCAAAAAGTCGTCCGATGAGAACAAGCCCTCCCATCAAAGAATATGTCACTGCCCTCCTCACCCTTTGTTGAACTGCCGTCCCAAAGAACTCTGGTCCCTTCCAAAATACAGGATAATTATCATGAGACCAACATACCACCATGACCGAGAGTAGCATTTTACCAGTTCCCAACGCCGTATCCTTTTTGTCCATTATCAGGCTGATCAGGTTGCGAAAGAAGATCTCTTTGTCCCCATCTCCAGGTTCAGTCCACTCGCGCACAATGAGATCAACGCCCTTGCCGGCCTTGCCTTTGTCCGTCTTATCTGCGCGCATGTATTGATGAATTGCGTAGCGCGGTATAGTGATGATGCCGTCGTCTTTAGTAAAGACATCTGTGTGGTCTCCAACTGTCACAAGAGCGTAGCCTTGCACGATTTGCAAATACTCAGTGTGAGTCTCGTGCCAGTGCAGACCTGTGCCCGGAGTGTTTTCCCCGACTCTCAAGTATATATCGACTACTCCAGACTTGTTCGTCTTGGAGTTAAAGTCAATACCTCCAGGTGGAATGAAGAGCTTATCCTGGCCTCGTGTAACTGAGCGAGTCATGTTGGTGCTGGTTGGCCTGAACTCTGGAGTAGTTGGTAGGGTTGGATGAAGGCCGCGCGTTGCAACGTCAATTGTTCTGACTGTGACGCCCTCAGTTTATGTTTCTTTGTGCTATGGAAAACCTTCAAATATGTTTTTTGCGAAGTTATATATGTTATATGAGGGCTTCGGCGACTTTCGTGGTAGTGCGGGAAGCATTACCCCGAGTGTAAGGTCTGTGTCTGAATGAAGCTGCCCCAATGCTGCGCCCCAGAAAACAGTGTGCTACTTGAACCAATAAATACAGAAACCAGAAACAACCTAGCATTTATTTCGAAGCAATTCAGACAGTGTACCCAAGATATCTATTATTTACCAGAATACCAAGAGATTTGCCTTGCGTAGTCACTTACCCTGTACTTGAGGATCTCATCGCGCTTCTAGACAGCGCCAACGGCAAGACGTAAACTTCAGAGGCGATAACTATGTGGCATAGGTCTTTGTGGTATTGATAATGGAACATGGCATTAATACAAATAGTTAATTGACAAGTACCCGAAGAACACTAAGCTCAACATCTATTCTAGAACCCAGTTGCTCGCAATGAACAACGTTGTATCCTTGACGCGGAGCATAAAGTAACTTCTTCCTCTGTTCATGTTGTGTATAAATCATGATGGCTGCTATTCGTCCTTTTCTTCAAGATATTTGCAGCAACGAGCAGCAATAGTCACATGAGTTAAGATCGATAATCGACACTTTCCCATCAACAAAAGTTTGCAAGTAGTAAAGATGGTACAGTACGCCGCTTTAGCCCTATATCATCGAGATGGAATGTCTTCTGGAGACTCTCGACGGATCTTTGGCTTCGAAGCTTACCATTGGGTCCTTGTTATCATGCCCGAGGTAAGTCGAATATGTCACGCCTTCGAAGCCACTGATAGGTCAGACATTGATCCTGTGACCTTTCGTATGAGAAATCCTTCTATGAACTGGTGGTTTAGTCACAGATACGACGTCGAACCTGAAATGAGTGAGAAGTTTCTGGGTCGTATTATCATTGGTAAGGTACCAGACAACATTTCAGGCGTTGAATTCATGGAATTCTTCAGTAAAGTTCCACTACCTGTTAAGAATAAAAACCCACAGGAGAGTTGTGTAACTTGGACTGCGAATGCTATTCGTGTTCTTCAGAAGAGAGGTTGGATATCGGAATTCGACCTTGATCAGTTTAAGGACTTTGTTCTTGCTTATGCTGATGAGCGGATGAAGGGGAAAGACTCTGTAGAGCCAAGTCTGAAGCGTTATGGTAAGTAAGTGTGATGTTTTGAATATCTTTGAGATATCATGAAATTGGGTAAACGAGATTCAACATCTCTATAATAGTCAGGTCTCAGATCTATCATAACAAAGGTAACCTTGAAAGATTCATGAAATCATTTTGAATATCTATCTATAAGAGCTGTGGTGACAACATGCCCAACAGCACTGTTAAACAGTTCATCAGTCTCCCACCCAACAAAGTGGCTTTCCTTTCTTTGCCGTGAAAGTACGACTCTTAGAATCAGGAGTCTGCACCAAAGCTCATGCAAGACCCGAAGACTTATTTACACTAAGATATCATAATATAAGTACAGGGAAGGAGATCACACCAATCTGCAAAAAGCATGGCCAATAAGAAATATGACGGCCTTGTCGCTTATCTTTTGATTCTTTGCCAGCACCCACTTACAATCCTTCCCAGGGATCTCAGGAGAAAGCCAAGATTTGGTGAAAGGAGTGGTCTCGATAGTCATGTTGTTTACCAATGTGTGTGCTTGTTCAGGGGTGAAGAGAACAATAGGCCATGTTTCGATTTGTTTATTTGTCTAGGTGAAATCACCAACGAAAACTAAGGATTGGTTGATGGTAGCTAATTGATCGATGCGCCACATCGAATAAGTCATCGATATGCTGACGTTATTTCGGGTACTGATCCCGTATGTCTCAGGTTACAGAATGATGCTCAAATTCTAGAGGTCAAGGGCTATCAAGACGTCATTAGGATCAGCACCAAGCGGCACAGTCGGTGCCCAATGCCAGGCTTTCTAGACTCGCCATGACCTATAGGCTGTGACTCGATAGTCAGATCTGAAGGAGTATTTACTTTGCTTTTTCTCGTTATGCAGTAGTTGGTTAGAATCCTGGAAACAGCAGCAAGTTCTGACCGCCTCGGTTCATAGTTTGAAGCTTGACCCCATACTACGTCTCTACTAGGTCTGACCTAATGTGGGGTGGCTGGTGATTCAATAGTTGACGCTCGAAACGCCTGGATGAAACTAGTGAACATGGGAAGGCCTTTCATCTTGGCGTGATGAAGTATAGCCAACTTGAAGCAACGGAAGGCAACAGAGAATAAAGAAGAATGACGACACGAGCAAAATGTGGTGATGAAGAGTTTTAATTTCAAGTTTCCTATCTGACCTCTTACTGAGATAAGTTGAAGATCAAGTGCTGGATACTCACCTATATATGCAGTACAAGACCTGACTTGAAGATGTAGTACATCATATTATAAAACTCTTTTTTAATCTAGTCATAGCGTCAGTGGCTACTCCGAGAGTGCTCAGCTAGCTATGAGACTTATGCATGCGCTTAAGCAACTTTTTATGCTCATAATACGAAGTCCTGGAATAATTGTGAGTATATTTCCTATCATAACTTGCTTAGCTGATATAACCGACGTGATCGGTTAGCTTGCAGGCAACCGATATGGAGCTCAGAGAGAAGAGATATCAAGGCCTATCCGTAACTAAGCATTCACTAAAACTACTCCCTAATCACCAAGGACCCCTGATCGGGTACATAGTCCGGTGCTAAGTCAGGGCTGAAAATCAGTATTTCCTCCAAGGATATTCAAGACGGTAAAGGAAAAAGAAAAACTATCTGCTACCCGCCAACTGGTGGAGTTTTACAGTTGTGGCAGACGGAACGGCACGAAAATGGCTGATCTACTAGACTGCTTTCGTTGAAGAACCTTCATTGGCATGGCACTAGGATTAGGACGGGCTGGTTGGATTGTAAAAAGCAAAGAGCGGTAGGACGGGAAGAGTATTGATCGTCACCTAGATGTTGGAGGCTGATTGCCCCGTGAGGAGTTAACATGGGTTTGACAAAGCTGAGACGTGGGGGCTCCTCCACCCTCGTATCAATGGCTGAAGCTCGCTTTCAATGAATGCGAGGTGATGCTCCAGGTTCTACAGTAGTTTTCCCGAGAGTTGGGTCAGATCATGCAGGAGTTGAAGTTCTGGGCTGTGGTGGAGCCTTTGAACCGAGATGAAGCATGAGTCATGGACGTGATATCATGGCTTGCTCCCGACAATTCCAGAGGGCTGAGTCGGTGCGAGGTATGGACGCCTATTGGATGCCACTTTGTGAACGTATTCATATCGACACGTCGGATCATCGCGTCGCTTTTTGACCAATGATGCAGTCTCCAAGAGCACATGTCTATGACTTTTCCATAGTATTCAGATAGTGGCCATTCACAGAGCTAAGTACTACACGAAAGACACGCTTCACTGGATAGGATGCAAAGCCCTCCTCTATTAAACGAAGTCATATGATCTCTTTATCGAGATAAGCTCAGGGAAAGCCAAGTGCAGGATGTCATAGTATTCTGTATTGCATATATGTACCCAAATATGGTGAAGGTATTTACAGTATACGAGAAAATAGCATGAAACATAGTAATAATACATAAAGAAGTATAAAAACCTAGCCAATCTTATGTACGGAGTACTCTCCGCCTTGTTAGATGTCGTTCTGGTACGGCCACTGTCCTCCTGGTAGGTTGAGCTTCCTACAGTTCATAGCGAGCATGTGAGCCACGCAGAACTTCATGGTATCCTTGAAGTAATCGTCGGCCTTTTTGCAGATATCGACAGCGGGGGACTCAGTCAAGTGGTCCTTGTAGATGTCAAACTTGCTCAACTTGTCAAGATCGCACACTGCAGGTTTGTCAGCGATGTCATGGACAACTGTGGTGTAAGTCTTACCTGGAACGTTGAAGTATGTGAGGAACTCTGAGCGGTCGGCCTGGGGTTGCTCCGCAGCCTGCATGAACAGTTTCTCGAGGTTATCGAGGCCACGAGGAGTGAACCGCTGAGCCCGCTCCTGTGTTCTTTCTGCAGAGTTGATTATAGTCTGATGGTTAAGGCCATAATCCTTCAGAGTATCTTCATCCGATCCGATACTAGGCCAGTTGAGTGCATCGGGTTGTGAGTCCTTGGTGATCTGCTTGGCCTATTCGCAACAATCTTTAGTAACAGAAACGAAGTTGAGTGTTGTAGAGAAGGACTTACAATAAGGTAATTTTTTCCATTGATACAGGCAATGTGTTTGTCCATGCCGAACTTGTTACCACCAAAGCAAGGATTGAAGCCCCAATCTTTGGCAAAGGTGTGATCCTTGGACCATTTGAAGATGGCGACATCATTCGTGTTCCACATCTCACTGATCATAGCACTCTGGACCATAGATTTGATCGTGCCACTCTTCCAAATCGTTTTGGAACCAGCCTGGGCAATGTCCTGGTTCGCCCAGATTCCAGACTCAAGGGCCCGAGCCAACTCGGATCCGAGCTCCCTATTGTTGTCGGGTGGTGTCTTGACGAAGTAACGATCGAACTGGGCTTCCATGGCAGTTCTTGTCCAAGTGAGCATCTTATCTAGTGAATTTTCCAAGTTCGCAAATGAATTGAACTGGGGGCTTGGCTCGTTCGATGCTGCTCCAAAGGATGCGGCTCCTGCGCCTATGGTGAAGATACCTGCTGCCAAGTTGGAACCGATACTGACGCCAGGAAATGATGCAGCACCGATTGAAGTGAACATGCCTG
Source organism: Fusarium anguioides (assembly GCA_012977745.1). NCBI lineage: Eukaryota > Fungi > Ascomycota > Sordariomycetes > Hypocreales > Nectriaceae > Fusarium > Fusarium anguioides. The sequence continues at coordinate 34,840 of JAALXK010000260.1, read as the reverse complement.
CTACGATGGTGAGCCAGGCGGCGGGACTGGCAAGCGCATCTCCTGCAGGGATAGGCAGGAATTTCTTTACAATAGTAGGGGCAGACGATCTGGCTTCATTGACACTAGGAGAACAAATACTGTTAGTAAGTCTGTACCCGAACATGAGTTGCATATTGTACTGTAGATGTGCTTACCCATCTTCAATTGCTGAATACCACTTTTGTTGAAACAGGGCAAAGTTGCCCATGGCCCAAAGTGAGAAACCCCTTTCCTGGTGCTTCGCACAATCGTCCGCCTCCTCAAGAGGATTCTTGAAGTCGCAATTGTCGGCGATTCTGTTGGTATCAGGTCAGCAGATATATATATACTATGGATTCGGACTCATGACATACGAGCGACAAGACGTATGCCAGTTGAATACTTGATCCCGATGGAAAACATCGTACTCAGCGATGATACGTGGGACGCCACTTGCACCGTCTTCTCTCGGCCAGCTGTTCTCAGCTGAGCTGTAGAGATCAGTTCTCTGCCTGAGCCAGGTTCCAACGCCATGCTGGCGCCAAAGGTTGTCTGTCCACTTGGCACCATTGCCTTTGCCGCACCACCAGTCCTTCTCGGGGTCTGGAGAGACGTCCGGAGGAGTGTACGTAGGAAGATCCGCATCGGTCTCTTTGTCGTCTCCTCCTGCGGGACAGACATTGAAAGAGATAGAAGCGTGTGCACTTGTGGCCTTTGCGTAGACCATATCTGCGCGACGCTGGTTGTTGAGACGAGGGTAATGAGTGTCTGGCCCTTTGGAAGCTCCACGGAACAACTTTTCAGGTCGATCCCACTTGATGATACTGCCAGAATTGCCTTCTCGCTCTGCCTCTGACACAACTCTGTCAAAGTACCAAACCCGCGTATCGCCGTTGAACTTATCCTTGTGGATAAGATCGGCCTTTCCATCGCCATTGATATCCGCGAATTGGAAGTTGGCTCGGTCCAAGTCTTCAGTATACTTGATCTGTCCAGAAGGTTTAGCCACGCCATCTTTGCCTCGGAGCCAAGCCCATGCCTGACCAGATGGAGCCATGCAGATGTAGTCTGTCCTTCCAGATCCTGTGACATCGGCGAAGTGATGGGCGTTATCATATGGTAGCCGTCCATAGCCTTGGGTGCACCATTCTCTACCAGGAGGGTTGGGGATGGTCTGGGCGTCCCAGTTATGGTTTCCGTTGTTCCAGCGACTGTACCATACTTTCAAGGAACCGGTTTTGAGGTTGGTCACACCGATGATGTCGTCCTTTCCATCGCCATCCCAATCAGCCAGATGTAGTGCTCGACGAGGGAGACCTGTTTTGATCATAGATGGCTTTCCCCAAGCATTTGTGGCATAAAAGTCGTGCTTTGAGCGGGTGTTCTTGTTGACAAACACATTGACTTCACCATGCATGGAGATCCAGACATAGTCGTCCACGCCGGACCCGGTCGTATCTCCCCAGAAGATGCCGTCACCTACAGAGAGTTAGTATAGATCCTGAAATACAGAGGGAAAAGAGAAACCTACCCTTCTGCGAAGTACCTCCTTCGCCTTTATTCTCCCAGACCTGGTAGGTAATTTTGCACACAACGCCTCCATTGCAGCCTTTACCCTCACGTTCCCAATTGACATATGAAGGACGTCCGCTGAAAATGCGGCCCCATTTGATGAACTCCCGATCCTCGCCAATGTTATAGCCCCGACCGGGATGTGTGACTCCGGCTTCTCGCCAGAAAGGCTTCATACCTTGGCCGTCGCCTCGTTGGTTGATGAATCTGTCAATCAATTCAATCACCGTGCGTAATCTTATATTCGGTCACTTACGTCTTGACTTGGCCTTCCTTGCTCATCCATGTCCAGTCGTATCGACCGCTGCATCTGTTAGTATCCAGATCTTTCGAGGGTCAAGACTAAGACTCACTCTCCATTTATGTCGACTGCAGATATCGTTAGTATTATTCAGAAAGGAAACAGCATAAGGGAAAGACTTACCAAGCTGTACGCCGCGCATGTCTCCTGTGTTCTGTGAAGGGAAGATGTGTGCTCCGCTGCCCATATCTTGCCAATATGCGGCCTTGTCACCAATACCTCCGTTTCGCCAGCAGCTGAGTCCTGTTAGATCTTCCACTTCCCACAGTAAAGGCTGTGATACAACTTACTGAACATTACCAGCATTTGAGATGAGGCAGTAGTCAAGGCGCCCGTCACCATCCATATCTCCGAGGCGCACGCGATCCCGGCCAAGGCCCATCTCCTGCCCCTTGTACTGGATCGAACAGTCAGTCAACCGATGACAATCGGGGCTTAGAGTGAGAGTAACTTACCAGGCCAACGTTCTGGAACGTTGGAGGGTTTCCACCCTTATTGATTGAGACGTAACTGAAAATTAGCTTCAACTCGACTAAGCGGACAGCAGCGATTAACTTACAGCTCTCCATTCTCTTGAATACAGATGAAGTCATCCAAGCCATCGCCGTTGACATCGCCCCATCTGACATCTTTAATTTTGTCAGCCTGCGTAACGTATGTAGAACGTTCTAAACTTACGAGCGTTGGAACAAGTCATTTTGGGATCAATCTGGAACCCATCATTGAACTCTCCGTTACCGTTGTTGACATATACCACCAATCTGCGATTCGACTTATCAGAAGGTGCTAAAATGACCTCGTCGCGCTCGTCGCCCTTGGGAGAACCCCCGAGATTGACGAGTTGTGCGAACCAGATATCAGATGTCTTGGTCATGTCTTTGTCAGGCCCACCACCGATGGCATTGGTGAAAGATCCCTTGCGGTCATCACGAAGCTGCGATGAGTGCCGATAAGTTCCATCATCGCGAATCAGAGGATCAGCCGCGAAGAGAATCTGCCTGCCACTTCTGGCGTCAGATGCGCCGCTTCCGAACTTCTTGCGACATGTTGAGGAACCATCACTGTCTGAGAACGCGCTACTCTGCTTGGGAGGTTTGATCCAGCCTCGGTCATGGGCAACACTGATGGCCCTAAACACACGTTAGCTGTAGGAAGATAAAAAGCTCAACAGGTTGCTCACCAGTCCCAGGCCGCCGCCATCTTCTTTTCACCAAGTATTGTAGGATGAGTACCATCGTGAATGTCCGAGATGGTCAGAAATGGCTGCATCTCGGCCAAGACCACCTTGAACTGCGGATCTTTCTCTTCTTTGCCATTTTCATCAAGAGGCACGAACTGACGGTAGATAGTGCGGTATTGGTCGTTGATCTTCTTCACGTAGTCTGCATTGGTGCCCTTTGGGAGCAGAGTAGACAGAACTACGACAGCCTGGGGAACCTCCGCAAAGATACCTTCAATGAGCTCCTTCATATGAAGGCCAGTGCGCCCGGCATCAACGTCTGGCTTGTTCGCATTGGCATCATTAGTACCAGCATTGACCAAGACCACATTAGGTAGCCATGTTCTAGCGGCATCGCGGCCACGCTTGGCAACATCTCGCACAACTTCTCCCGAGATGCCTTCATGGTCCTGTAATTTAAGTCAGTTTATTTTAAGTACCCAATTGAAGAGATGGTGTAATTAAGAACTCACATTGTCTGCCATGTTGCCCGAATTCCGGTTGCCGACCATGTTGACCTTCCATCCTCGCTCACGCAGCTTGTCTCGAGTGAACTTTCTGAAGCCGTTCTTGGCCGAGTTTTGGGAATAGTCTCCAGCTACGATAGATGCACCTAGGGGCATAATTCGTAGATAGAAATCTCCAGGGTCCGCTCGAGCTACAAGGGTAGAGTTGTAGTCGAGCGTCTCAGGAGATTCCTGAATTGCTGCGGGCCATGGCAGTGCTGTTGTGGGCAAAGCAGACCAGAGCAACAGCCCCGTGAGTGCCCGGAGCACAACCATGCTTAAAAGTATCTGAATACAGACTCCAGAAGTCTGTTTGATTTGAAAACGAGAGTAAGAGATGCTGGACTGACTGTGGCTCTACACTGAGATAAACGCAGTGCAAAACATAGTTCTTATACCATACCTGAATACTCCTCAAGACTGATCAAAAGAAGTCATGAGCTCGCATCGAACGGAATTCCGATGGGTCCAAAAATAATTGAACGTTCACTTGAAGATGGATCTCGCATAGGCAGAATCAATCTCCCCTGCGTATCACATACTTGGCGTAAGCAATCGCACGTATCACACGCTGCACTTCATTCCTTTCAATATGCCAAGACACACCATAAAGAAATTTTTTCCGGTACCTCTTCTTTCATGATATGATACATGCTCAATTCTATTCGTTGCTCTAATCGCTAAGTTATTCATGTATACCTTTAGATGCATTTCCAGATATATATTCAAGTTTCTCCACATGAGCAAGACCTTTGTGTTCCAGTTGCTTTGTTCGCATCCAAGCATGGCCATGGATGGAAACGAACTTGTGTAGAAAGTCGAAAGACGGATAGATAAATCTATGTTGATTAAGCGATATCCCAGGATTCCAATGAATCCTTATGAAAATGGCCGCAGGACTCTTAAAGATCTGATTCCTCGCGTGATTTGTCCTCGGATGACGCCAAGATAAAGTAACCCTACTTTACTGTCAACATAAGGGTCTAGATCGGAGGATTCTGGTAATCTCCGCGTAGGGGTTGACAACGGGAGTATTCATGTAGTAGAGTTTTGGCTCTTCCTTCTTCTGCTCGCTACGGCCCCCAGCTATGGTTCCATGAACGCCAAATTTAACAGATGTTTCGGAGTTAGAGTGTAAGATGCTTTGGCTTGGCGCCCTTGAAGAGGAAGGTTACATATAAGGAAAGCGGATAATCTTCAAGCATAGCCGACTTGGCACGCAGGAACGATGATAACGAGTTCAAATCAAAGGTTAACGTTGTGGATGCTGTATTATTCCATCTCCTCTGTGATTCTGATAACAATAGTGTTTTTTGCGCTTGAAGAAGGAGACAGACGGTTTCCGAGTTAGGGCATTCCATATAAATGTACTCTATCCTGTACAAAAAGCTTTCTTCACTCTTGGTACAATGCTCAGAAACGAAAACAAATTATACTTTCGTTTCCCTGAGAAGGTTCCAAAATCAAGAGGATTTATGATATCTAGTAAAATACTCAATTTCTTCTGGAGAAAATTCTGTCAAAATCAATAATCCTTTCCTGGGCCTCTTTCTGAGCTGGTACATTCTCTGTACACTCATATAGAGGAGGCTCCCGAAGTTGATCGTTCGTATCGTCCAAAAGAAAACCAGCCGATGTAGCATACGACGTCTGTGAAACTACGGTATCCGATCGCATGTGTTCATCAATAATATTGTCTAGAGGGCTAAAACTTAACCTAGTTTTGAACTGCTCTGGGAGAGATGAAGCCACCGTTCGTTCATCAGAAACTCTACATACTAGACCTGCAGCAAGTCTCATATGATGAGCCTTTCGGTACTTGAAAAACTGGCGTCTCCTGGTGATGAATTTCCTCAGAATTCTGGCCAAGCCATCATTGATGTTTGGGAACTTGTCTTGAACGTGGGCAATATCATGAGGTTCGAAGACAGAATCGCCGAGATAAATGACTCCTTCGAGAGCATCATGAAAAGGTTAAAAGTCCATGTCTCCAAAGATGAATAGGTAAGTTGGCATTCCTAGTTGGCCAAGCAATACCATGCTGGCAGTTTTAGGTTGAGTGGATGAACAAGGGACGAATGACTCGAGACTTCAAGAAGTTGCTATACCGCCTCAACAGAGACGAGTATAAAGAAGACCTCTCTGCTATATCTGGAGGTATAAGTGATCTTGAGTCTTTTACTCGAGTTAGCATTGAACTTGAACCGAGTCGAAAGAAGCAATCTCGGGGCAAGCTTTTCAAAAATCTAAGAGATCTCTCGACGAGCATATACAGAGCATTGTGCTCCAGTATACTATGCACCCTGTCTCAGGACGTGAGTCTCGAGCTAGTGCCACGATTTATTGAGGTTGGATATGCAGTCGAAGAGGAAGGGATTTTACAAGATGCACAATTCAAGGTTGCTATCTCGTTCGAGATAGTAGAAGGTCCAGCAACTAGACGGTTTTGGGGCGAAGTCAATATCAAGACAGCAGCCCTACCATCACTATCTATACCAGCAATACTCCAATCGGAAGCTCCGAAAAGGAACACCAAGCGGGTATCTTTTGGTTTCAAAGAGGCCGTATCTGTGATGGGAGCAGCAAAGTCGTCACACGATATCAAATTAGCCATGACCCTATTCACTCGTCCTGCCACTGATATTGCCTTTACCAAGACCTACCATGAAGAGAAAAAGCATGTAATATGACCAATAAATCTATGTGCTGCTATCAAAAGCGCAAGAAGAACTCATCCAGCATGCTACGGTCACCTTGTTGACACCGAGTCCGCTGATAGGCATCTTCAAGTATATCCTCTGGGAACCTCATCCGACAACAACTGGTCTATTATTACTCTAGATGATATACTAGAAGGTAAAAAGGGGGTTAGCCTATTTGTTTCCCTCACTCAAAGAGTTCGACTTGCAGTGGCTATTGCATCAAATGTACTTCAACTCAGCAAAACACCATGGCTTCCAGAAACCTTAACATGAAAGAGTGTGCACTTCTTCAGAAGAAATAATTTTCTTTCATATGAATACCCTTTCCTGCTCAAAACCTTTCCAGAAGGCCCCCAACCTTCTTCAAATGATAGCTCAGGGCTAGGAGGCATCTCACCAAGTAACCCTACCCTTTTCGCACTGGGAATTCTTTTGCTGGAAATCATCCTAGGATCGTACTTCGAAGAGCTTCGATCTTCTGAAAAACTCGTTGAAGGCGACTTTGATGGTATCATTCGCGATTCAATAGCTGCGCACCAACTTCTCGTACACAAAGTAGCGTCGATAGACCCAGTTTACAAAGCTGTTGTTCAGAAATGTATCGATTGTACTGAGGCAAGAAGCCTGGATGAGGATGGTTTTAGGCAAGAAGTTTACAATGATGTTTTTATGCAGCTTGAGGCTATTTTGGACTTCACAAAGCTTGGTACATGACCGAACGAGACATAAGAATCATCACGAGGCCTCCAGATGCAGAAAGCTCTAAGAAGCACTGTTTGATAACGTGGCTTATGGAAAATCGAAACCTACCATACAGACGAAGTACAATATGGAGATCATGTTCATTCATTTTTATTTTGCCATTAATCAAATACGTGCGTTTCTGACACCTTTCTATCTTGGAATATGCTGTTACAGGGTGACGCAGATCTCCAAGCATGGTGCATGGGATTTTGCTAGATGGTTTGTTACCCTCTTCCTCTTGAATTGGCTAGTCAATTCAAATATTGCGGCTTTCAACGAAGAAGCCGGCGTAGTGTCTGTGTCTTGTCAGCGAATGTGGCTTTAGGTAGTGTTTTCTCTGCCTACCTGAAATTTCGTAGCCATCTTGCTTCCAGACTTATAGCTGAGCAAGCTGATCAAATCCTGTTTTCCGTCTTGTAGTTCTAGAACATACTTTCAAAACCAATCAGCTTTGCTACTATAGTTAATGATTATGATATGCTTACCTCCTCGATGGAGCCTTTCATAATGAAACGGATCGTTGTCACCTCTTGGGTCTGCCCAAGTCGGTGGATCCTCGCCAGAGCTTGCTCTTCGATGGCAGGATTCCACTGTGGCTCGAGCAAATACGCTCTTGAGGCAGCAGTAAGGGTAAGTCAAGTGCTAGTTAGTTTTACCAGCCGCAGTGAAGAGTGGTTTGCTTACCCGACTGCTCCACAGCCCAAAGACATCAGTAATACTTGCGTCTCTGGTTTGTCCGAGAATCGTCTCAGTATATGACTTCGCTGTCTAGGCCTCAAGCTACCATCGATCTGTACGCAAGATATTCCAGCTTGCGTGAGTGCCGTGTTGGCTGCACCGAGAATTGATGTTCGGTACGAGAATACCACACTGATAGATTAGCACCGTACAATACGATCGCGTTATGTATATACCTTTTTGTTTGAGGATCACAAGTTTTGAGGTCGTGGATCAAGGCATGGATTTTGGTCGGCCATTGAGTGCCAGGGAAGAAAAGATCCTCAGTTCCAGGAAAGGCCTCTTGGGAATCTGGAAAAACCTCACTCAGGATGTCCGTATTCTCTATCTTGCAATTGTCTTCATCTTCATCGATTGTAGAACATGGTGTTAATGAGCCATCCGATGTACCTGGCGTCAAACCTTGACTGGGCACTAGTGGGTTTGCTGTTGGTGATAGGAAAGCGTTTCGACGTGGCAGACAACCTAGCTCACAAATCACTCTAAGAGAATTAATCTTTGCCAAAGCGTTTTTGTAGCCATCTTGCGGTCTTCCAGAGACAAGTGCATCTTCGAGACATTGGAGTGCCCTGTTCTTGGCCTTGTCATAAGCCTCCTGCTCCTGTTTACTAAAAGTTAAATAGCGACGGTAGTCTTCTCTTCCGGGTAGCTCAATCGTAGTTTGAGGCCTTCGCAACATAATGTAGCCCAGTAGCTTTAGTAATGCTTGAAGTCCGGATTCATCTCCTTGGAGCCAGGGACCCGTAATGGCCTCACTAAAAGACTCTTTATTAGAGTATGGGCTAAGGCGAAGGAAGTGGATTAAGCTGAAGAGATCTGACAGCCGGTTTTGTATGGGTGTTCCAGTAACGGCCCATCTGCAATCAGCCTTTAACGCACAAGCAGCTTTAGATTTCGCTGTCGAGAGAGTTTTGATTTCATGCGCTAGAGTAGTTAGACGTGGCGAACTCAATAAGTTCTAGACTGGGAATTACCTTCGTCAAGAACAACTCTATGCCAATTATGAGACAAAAGAACACTTTCTTGTCCGCTTTTCCGACTTTTCCATTCCGTAGCAAGCGTATTATATGTTGTGAGAACGATTTCATCGAGACCGATAGTGCTCGCATCAACGATACGATGTTGACCATGGTAACGTCTCCAAGAAAAGGTTTCAGTGGACAAGTGTCTGAGTATTTTAGTGTCAACCCCTTAATAAAGATGGAACATACTTCTTTAGTTCATCTTCCCAGTTATGGATCACTACAATCGAAGTTAGAAATTCGGCCCAATCAAGGCGTAGGGAGCACCTACAAGAAGGGGGCAGCACGATGAGAGTCCCTCTCCCTGTCAATCCATGGATGGATGCTTGAGTTTCTGCCTCTCTGTCATGAGCTATGAGTGAAATGATACTGAGAGTCTTTCCGAGCCCCATGGGGTCAGCAAGAATGCCCCCTCTGAAATTCGGAGGAGGCTGATCATGAAGAGATGATTCAATGTTGTTGAGATATCTGAGGCCATCAGCTGTTTGTCTGTACCATGTATACATTAACTTACCTTGGGTGGCAAAACTCATCATAGACCTGGGACCAGACGTCTTTGTCTTTGCAGTGTAGCCTCCAGCCTGTTTCTCGATGAATCATAAAGGTGAGTCCTGTTTTTTGGTGGCTTTGTTCCCATTAGTTTTAAATTAACTTTGCCAGAGTCTTCAATCAATCCCACCTTTTGAGATCCGTTTTGAGATAATGTGAGCCTTCTGTCTCTTGGATATCGGTTTCAAGGTTGAGTTTGTCCAACACGTTGGCTGCCACTACTGTCTCGTCCTTAGACTCTAGAATTGGTGCTGGCAGTCGGTTTTGGAGCTGAAAATCTTTTGTTCGAGCGTTTGGCTCATTATAAAATCGCTGAGGATTAAAGTAGGGGGCATCCTTGAGCGCATAAAGGGGATCTTGCAAGAACATGCCGAGGCTCTGAAGAGTGTCGCGGAGATCAAATGCGAGATCTCGTGGCCCATAGATGGTAGCACATATTGCCGCATTGTTTTCAGTGTCGTTCCTGTCGGGTGGCAGCTCTGGCATCCATCGAAGTTCGAAGTCAATACCTTCACGGCAAAAGAGTTGTAATAGCTTGGTATCCCGATCTCCTAGCACACCGCATGGTGTTTGTGAATGCCAAAAGTAAAGATTGCCTTGGTTGTCTACGCTCAGATCAGTGTCAAGGGTACCATTTTGTGCAACTGCTTGATCTCCTAAGCTTTGTGCGGAGAGAGATATCAACTATTGAGGTCAGTCCGAGTGGAAAGTTTCTGCTTCTCGGCAAGGCCCTCTTACCATGCCGTAGCAAACCCATTTGACGGCCTCTTGGTCATTAAGGGATTGGGTATCCATTTGTGTAAGGTCCAGTGAGTGGGTTTGTGTCGCGTAGCCATGTTCATGATGGTACTGTTGCTGTAAAACATCTGGCCACTGGTACTGTATGTCTGAATGTGAGATCAGGTCCTGCAATCGTATCCTTTTGGGAGAAGCTCGATCAAATGTCGCCATTGTTATTGGGTCTTTATGCGATGTGGCCTACCTAGGTAGGTAAGATTTAAAGACTTGAGTTTTATGTGTGTTCCGAGAACAATTTGAAGAAGAAAAGATTTTGATGCAGCCGAGTTACACCAAGGCAGCTGGCCAGGCTGACAGCAGTAGGGGGCTGAGTTGAAACTGAGGCGGGCTTCTTGCCAACAAAGTACCCAACTTGGTTGCCTCACATGCAGTAAGGTGCAGCTGAATGAGGCTCAATTAATAAAATGAGGCCCCATCCACTCGTACTTTCAAGGCGCACAGCCCCAACCTCTCACCAATACGAGTGTCCCTTTTATCGCTGGTGTGTTTGCCAAGCTGCCAATAACAGGTCTAATGGTAATTTTGTACTGCGCGACTCCCCTCAAAGCCTGCATTGCATCTGCAACTCGCAGCGTCAAATCGGGCTCTCCAAGTTCTTCGTCATTTACCCTTCACCAGACTCAGAACATACAGTATCAGCCGACGCGCAAGTCAAAAATGAGTCTAACGCTAATCGAAAGAGCTTGCGAACGGTTACAGAAACAATTATCGCCAGACGAGAAATTATCGATACAAAACTCTACCAACTAGACTATGTTCGACATGCCATCGGTCGAATTGAGCAGCATCTCGTCGCCCGCCAAAGTTCGCGCAACTTTGACCGCCTGACACCATTTCTCGATACCATTGACCGCTTATCTAAACCCATCGATATTCTTTGCAATGGGACTCCTTTTATGCCGTATGCATGGGTGTGTTTATCGTGAATCCTGGGCCTTCCAAAGCTCATGACAGTATGTCGAGATGTCCGTGTCGTCATTGATGGTGTCGACGAGGTTAGTTATTCCCAGCATAGGGAGTTAATCAAGACTCTGTCATTTCTATCGGAGACGCAAGACAATTGCAAGGTCCTTCTTTCCAGCCAGAATATCCCTCCAATCTTTTGGATCTTGAAGAGCAAACCACAGCTCCCCCTTGGAGCTCAGTCACTCTCAATTTCAAACGACATCAATTTCATCGTGGCTGCATCACTGCATCATTTCAATGACTTTTCCTTCTGTGAATTTTCCGAGCTTGGTATCCAATATTCAAATCACAATTATCATGTTCTATCCTGGTGGTATAACAACGCTAGTCATCACTGTAAATCATACAAAATTAATATCCAAGTATCCCCCTTTACTCATCGTTACTCCACTTCCAGGCTTCAGAGATAGCCTTCCAGTACTTCTCGGGATGCTCACGCATGTGTCCAACATGTCCTGTGCCTTCAAAAAGCTCTTGTCGAGTTTCCCAGCCCTTTTGTTGCGACTCGGCGATATAGCCCTCAATATCCATGTGAGAAATAATCTCGTCCTCCTTGCTGTACAGATATAACCTCTTTGCATCTAGTGTCTCGTACTTTGCATCGTCCACAACACGCAGGGCGAAAGCTCCAGATGGCTCTCCACCTGTGAGTTTCTTGATAACAACGTCAAGAGTGAGGACAAAGCCCCAAATACCCTTGGTGATGACAAAAGGCCAGGGGAAGAACTTGGCGGTGCCGAGAGCCATTGCGTGGGACCATTGGCCCAATCTCTCCCACGACCAAAAGGGGTTTCCAGGTGTTGAGTCAAGGACGAGAAGTTGATGAGGCATGGTTCTGCCATTCTTGTCCGCAAAAGCCTTTAATGTCGTAGCGTAGGAAATAGCGCCTGTGTTGGACATGCTGTGAATAATAATAGGGGCTGTCTTTTCGTCGAGAAGTCCATCGAGGTTGTCGATAACAAGCTGCATAGCACGTGTTCGCGTCTCAAGACCGGTGAACATAGCGTCGGAAATAGGACTCAAGATAATAAGTTGCTTTGAGTGCGGGAAAAGAGCACGATAGCCTTCTGCGTACTTTCCAACATGTCGGGCAAGGCCATCACCCCAACCGTAGATGAGAATAGCAGCTGGGTGGTCTGCGGGAGGCTTCTCATCTGTGTCCTCGCTAACAAGGAGCTTATGGTTGATAGTCTTGAAGCCCGGAAGCTCGGGAAGTTTTTTGCCGGCCATTTTTGCTAGGTTATGAAGATCTGTACTGTGCTGACGAGATAAAAAAAATCGAATCATGGAGGTGGCAGGGACGTTTTATAAAATTGAGAATTCTCCTTAAACTAGTCTAAAAAGTTAGTTCTACTACTTAGAGAGTAGATGATGTGTCTATTGCTGACATGGATGAATCTGGCCTGTCAGATTTGCATATCAGATATGTTGGGGGAATCGTGAAAAGTCCGTCGGACGTTTAGACGGATTAATTGCTGCTTTTGGGTATAGGAGCGGTCTCAGCCAACTCCCTCAGCTCAACAATATGCACCCAAGCAATTAAATTAGTTACAAATTTTAAAGACTTTTAAGCAAGAAAAAGATATATTCTTCGGAGATTTATTCCGGGAAGATCATTACGTAGCACTACATTGTATATGTTTAATCGACTTTTAAATGTTAAAATGGACGGTTATCGAGGGTACGACGTAGGTCCACTTGTCAGCGGAGAGTTACTAAGTACAGCTGGGAATTAAAATTTTACTGATCAGTCTTGGCACGCGGAATCCCGAAACTAAAACTCAAGCGCCAAGAGTCTAGTTATAGCTTACTCAGACACTTTTTCTTACAGCCTATTCTCAAAGTCGCAAATGGCTTCATTCAATTGGTAGATGTTTTGACCGGGATGTAACTATTGACACGCAAGGTAAGCCGAAGGATCGAAAATGGTCAGAAGAGCTTGAGGTAAATGACCGTCGGGAACTAATTATATGGACGATCTTGCAGGACAGAAAGTTTTAGCTGGTGACACAGTTCTGAACAAGCTGGGTTGGCATCATGGATCTATTCATTAGGTAGGTATTCATTAAAAAGAAAGTCTATCATCTATCGTGAATTCAGAATGAGTGGTGACAATTAAAGCGCCCAGTTTTCCCATACAGCTAACTAACACAACGCTGTAGTGTCAGGTATATCCTCCAAAATCAAACAAACAACATGCTGCTAATACACTTTTAAAAAGTTGCTGTGATCTTCCATCCAACACGGTGAATTCTCGCGGCGGTGATGAATGCAGCACCAACCAAACAGAATACACCAGCAAAGATCTTGACTCCGAGCCAGCCAGTGGGCTTGTTGAGAATAGCACCGTTGATTGGGTTGGTGGTCAGTCCACCGATAGATGAGACGAAGAACACAATACCACTGCGGAATCCAATCTCCTGGAGAGGGGAGATCTGAGCCACAAGAGGTGCAATCAAAGAGACGTATGCGCCAGAGCAGAAACCAAAAAGGGCTGCAAAAGCGATGATACCGTCCTGGGAGTTGCAGGGGATCCAAAGAGCAAGAATCCAGATAGCAGAGGCAAAACCAACAAGGATGAAAATGTTGTAACGACCAATCTTATCACCAAGAACACCCGAGATAACACGACCAAAGAGACTGGCGGCGTTGAGAATGGGGATGAGGTATTGAACAAGGTTAGGGTCAACACCAGCGTGAAGTGCCTGAACGGGTAGGTAGTCGATGGGGACGAAGAGACCGTAGGTGAAGAAGAAAAATCCAAGCATGCAGTAGATGAACTCCGGTTCGCGGAATGGCTTGAGCATCTGAGCGCCAGTAACCTTCTGAGGACGAGGCGGGTGGAAGGACTTGACGGTGAGGTTGGCGACAATGAGAAGAGCAAGGATCATGAAGGCGCAGATTCGCATGGACCAGCCAAAGCCAACTTCTTTAATGAGGCGAGTGACCATGATGGGGAAAATGACACCGCCGATAGATGATCCGGTCGCGAGGATGCCAAAGGCAGCTCCTCTGTTCTTGTTGAACCATCCGTGAATAGTTGACATGGCTGAAGATGTTAGTCAGGGTTTAATAGAGACGACATGGGTGTTCTTACCTGGCTGAAAAATAGCTGAGACACCAATAGCAGAGCAAACACCCTGGGCCAATAGGATCTGGTAGTACTCGGTACTGATAGAAGCCATCATGACACCGAAGACATGCATGAAACTTCCAACAAGAATAAGCCATCGCGGGCCGTAGCTATCGTAGAGCTTTCCGATGATAGGACCCATGCCCATGATGAAGAAGATCTGGAGCGAAGGGATCCATGCGATGGTACTCGACGAGTATTGCTTCAAAAGGTCGTTCTGGTAGTATTCCTGGAAAGCTCCAACACCTAAGACCGTTAGCCAACCCACGAAGCTACACAGTATAGAGCGTTACCTACTGTTGATCCAACCGAAACTGCAAAATGAGGTACACCAAGCGCCAAGAACGACTAGCCAAGCTGTGAGACCTCCATCTGGTGCATCGCTGCCAGGGGCTTTAGCAACAGGCTCCTGCTCTTGGTCGGGCTGTGTAGTACCCTCCTCCAAATCCGACTTTTCGTTGTTGTAGCCAGCTTGGTTCTGGAGCGTGAGCTCCGAAAGACGAGGCGATGAGTTCTCTTGAGCGGCCATGTTAACCAACGTAGGTAGGTAGTACTGGCTGAGTTATCAGATCGTAGGGTTGCGTTGATGAGGCTCTAGATTAGTGGCAAGGGAAACCAGTACCTAATATAGGGATCAGATGCTTGAGAGGTCTAAGTCTAAAGGGGTCCCAATTTACGCCCTATGAGGCTCCATCTTGTGAATTTCGCGTCGCGAGAGTAACAAAAGCCGATGATGGTGGATTGTTCGCTGCCGAGAGAGAGTCTCTGATTGGTTCCGTCGGTCTCGGACATGGCACGTGGTCCGAGATTTACGCCAGGATTGAGAGCTAAGGCAGACAAGTCAGGTTTAGTCCAATTGCGGCTTATTTTAGAAAACAATACGGAGTATCTTTTGAATACCCCGGCCCCGGGTTTAAATGATCTACGCTTTGCTTATGAGCTCGGTCATTCTTAGTTATACAAAGACCGAACCCCCTTCAACCACATTTCTCGGCTTGTCAAAAAATTCGCTTACCAATAGCAACCTGTCAATCATACCTTTCATGTCTTCTCGGCCTCGGCCTCAGTCTATTCGGTCCTGCGCCGTGTGTCATCGCCGAAAAGTACGCTGTGACAAGAAATTCCCTTGTTCTGGATGCATTCGCTCTGGCTTTGAGTGCTCGTATCCACCTGCGGCGCCTCCTCAGAGACGTCCCAGGAAGACTACTATTAACGATGTCGCAAGTCGTATTTCGGATATGGAGAAGACGATTAAGGCCCTCAAGGCTGGAAGAGAGTCTTCTCCGCAACCACCTGCGTCTATCTCTTCGGTGACGTCTGCGAATACACCCATTCCTACTCCTCCAAGTTTGACTGCGGACAATCAACCACGGTCAAGACAAAGTACCACCATATCAAGTGTGGAACAAACATGCCGTGAAGGTCTTTTGTTGAACAAGGGAAGAAATAGTCATTATGTTAATGAAGTTCTGTTTTCCAAAGTCATCGAACAGGTACAGTTACAACATCCCCGTTGAATGCGCGTCAGCTAATGATAAATACAGGAAGACGATGTGCGGATAGCTTTGTCAACACCCAGGGATGAGCCTCCTCACGATGTCAACTCTCCCGCCTCGCCCTTCAACCCCATAGGCTTACTGTCAGCTGGACTGTCCACGATACCTGTTGCCAGTTATCATCCACCCAAACGCGTTGCAATTCGGTTATGGAAAGTCTTTGTTGAGAGTGTTGACCCATGCGCCAAAGTAACCCATCTTCCTACCTCTGAAACGATCGTTTACACAGCTATAAACGACCCTCCCAGAGCAACAATAGAGAATCTGGGCCTATGCTTTGCTATTTACTATGCCTCTCTTACAGCTTTAACCACTGAAGAAGCCCTCGAGCTCATAGGAGAAGACAAGAATCAAGTTCTTCATCGTTACAGGGTCTGTGTGGAGCAGTCACTAGCTCAAGCAGATTTCCTTGATAATCCTACTATGACCCTTCTCCAGGCTCTTGCAATATACACGGTAAGTCCATCATGAAAATCAAAAGAATATTGCTCACATAATATCAGGCATCCATGCGCGCTCATGGCTCCGGCCGCGCAGTTTGGATTATGAACGGTCTTGCACTTCGAGCAGCTCAATCAATAGGACTACACAGGGATGGTACCAAACTCGGACTGTCCCCATTCGAATCCGAAATCCGCCGCCGCGTATGGTGGCACTTCCTTGAGCGAGATGGTAGAGGTGCTGAGGATTATGGACTCCAGAACCCATCCGGTGCTTGCCCAATGTATGGCGTCGAACATCCCCGGAACCTACACGACAGCGATATTTTCCCAGAGATGAAGGAGCTTCCACCTTCGAGACCTGACTGGACACGGATGACCTTACCTTTGTGCAACGTTCAGGCGTCGAAGGCGTGGGCTCAGCTTTTCCAAATGAGCTGTACACCAGAAAGCTTGCCAAGCGAAGAAGTTCGGCAGCAAGTTATAAAAGAGGCGATCGAGGATGTTGAGGGCATTCTCCAGCGCTGCAACCCGGTTATCCCGGAACAAAGAATGACGATTCGCATTGCACGATTGATTCTGTCCAAAGTTGATGTTGTTTCCCGTCGGCAATGGCAGATCCTACGCTCATCCGACGACCGAGCACCGATGTCGAAAGACAGCGAGGTTGCCGAGGCAGTCGACCTGTTGGAACTTTCCAACTGTATGTGGCAGGATGAAGATATGACACCTTTCAAATGGATAGCAAGGGCCTTCCCACAATACCATATTATGCTATACATCCTACGCCATCTGTGCGTATGCCCTCGAGGACAACTCGCCAAGAGAGGGTTCGCTGCGGTGGATATACATCTAGAGAACTTCAAACATGCTGGGAATGGACCGCTGAATGGGTTGAAGTGGACGGTTCTGACGACGTTGAGAGAAAGGGCGTTTCTGTTGCTGCAAAAGGCTGAGGCGGAGAACGTGGGTGTACAACAAGAGATGACCGCGCAGATTGGATTTCAGGGGAATGGGGCTGATATTGCTGTTCCAGATTGGAATATGATATTGGAAGAGTTCCCAGTGGATTTAGACGATTTTTCGATGATTTTCTGATGGGTAATATTGATACAAATGTGGCAAAACTGTCAGGAGTTATAAACATGTAGGATTAGTTGTAGCTATACGTGAAGTTTGGATTCAGACTCCAGGCTCAATAAACATCGCCCTCTCGAGGCATCACTTGAATTGTGACATGAGTACTTTCATCCTCAGCCAAGCTATCCACTATGGAATACTTCGCGTTCAAAATCTTCATCCGCCTCTCGACCTCTTTCTTTCCCTGTACTGAAAGGCCCTGAAGCTGTGAGAGAAAATCAGGCGAACGACATGTCAAGTATAAAACCGCCGCAATTGTCCCCCAATCAGAGGACGAAAAGGGGAAATAGTGGCTAGGGAAGACAGCGAGGATCACGCCAGTAAGAAAAGCGAGTACGAGGGCGAAAGAAATTAGAACGGCGATGCTGATCCAGGTGCAGATATTGAATGTTGTATAGGTTGTGGCGTTATTGAAAGGAATGTTAGCGAGCAGGATGGGTACGAAGTCGGATACAATCGTGGCAAGGGAGATGATGGCCAGCAAGTTGTATCCGCGACGTAGGTATGTCACCATTCCAACATAAGGGTTTGGAGACAGAGGCATCATAATGGAGTGCTCAGCGTTTGCTGGATATCGGCACATATTCCACGCCGGAAGAAGCATTGCCAGCTCTTAGTCAAGTATCAGTATATGTAAAGCTAGATGATGATGATACTACTCGCCTGTGAATATGGACGTCCACCCAAATCCAATGACTACACCAAAGACAGTGAACAGGAACCGAGTCCCAAATGTTTGAGAATCCATGAACTTCTCAAATCCACTGTTTTTGACATAGGTCAGCCGATAGTACAGTATCAGGACTATCAAGCCGATGTTCAAAATCGCGAAACTAATCACCTTCATCAGGATACCTGAGATACTTGAGAAATTTGAGGCTTTTCGGTCAACCTTTGGGGGCATAGTTCTCAACATCTGATAGGAGTCTTCAACAGCATCATCGACCACTATACCGTACTCCTGTTGTCCGGAGGGATACATGACATAGCCGAACTCGAACCTTCTTTTCTCAAGTCCCTTAGTAGCAGAAGCAGCCGAGAACATGCCATCAGAACCAAGGAATATCTTCTGCATGCATGCACCCAGATACGGATTCAGAGAGTGACTTGCTATTCCCAGTAGACTCCGTGGGTCAGACGACACCCCGAAAGACCTTCCTCGAAGCAAGATGATATATGCAACAACGATACAAGCCATGACTGCGAGTAAAGCTTGTGCTGTCCGAATAACAGGGGTGCTTGCTTCAAGGGTTGCAGTGCAGTGCTTCGTAGGATCCTGGAGGCATTCTCCCTGCAAGGCGAGATGAACACTCTCAGCAGCGAGAGGCGTCAACAATGCCGCGCCGTATTTCAGATAGGTTGAAAAGGCCACAGCAGCATGTCCTGTGAATAAGCCTATAAAGCCGGAGAGAAAGCCATAGACGCCAGTGTATTGAAGGGTGATTGTTTGTGATGCTGTTCCGCCACCAGGGCGTGCCAGCTGAGCGAATGGTTCCAGGCTCTTTGCTTCGAGATCAATTATCTTCCATGGAATGGCGAAGATGGATGCTACTATAGTTGGTAGAAATGTGCCCATGAAGTAGGCTGTGCCGGCTGAAAGCCAGCCATCGCCGAGTAAAAGCCATCCTATGTTCGGAGCTGGGGCGGTTGGGTTGTCTGGATCAACGCCTCTTGGAAGCCTTGACGAGCTGTCTCGAGGTGGTGTCGTTGACCCCAACGTTGCTACTGAACGGATCTTCAAATAATAGCTCTCAAATGAACTTGCTGGTTTAGGAAGCGCGAGACTAGCAGATTCGAGTAGCATAATCAGCATGACGATGAAGCCGAGATAAATTAGTAGTGTCGGGAATCGTAAAGATACTGGTTTCCAACTCTGTGCTGACTTTAAACTAGGTATAGGTCTTTTCTTTCGTCGACACAATACACATTGTCGTACTACAAGGATAAGAATTACCAGTAGGACTGGTATGGTTGATAATACCGCAACGATTCTCGATGATCCGGATATAGGAGAGCCGATGGGACCTCCATTGTTGTTAAACGTACTTTCATCTTCATCAGATGGAGACATCGTGAGCAGGCTAAGCGCCACAAAACTCCCGACCAAAGGTCGAAGTTATCGGGCAGCTCTGCCACTCTTATGAAAGAGATAAGTAGGAGAATAAGCTTTTGCTATCGGTCTCATCTGCTCACTGCTGCAAAATAGCGCCTTGTTGAGACTGCGGCTGATAGATCGAGGTCTATAAATTAGCGAATGGGAGAGCACTTGCGTGTCATTGCGATAAAAATCGAACTTGTGGCTGAACGCTATAAACACTATCGAGGACCTCGACTGCTGGATGTAACACCCACTATCATAGCGTGGACAGCTGAGCCGGAATCTAGACCAAATGGTTAAGCCACCTCCACAACTTGGCCAGTGAGTGAGCAGCATGCTAACACTAACATGCACGAGCTAAATTTGAATAGGGAGAGCAGCAAAGTAGTTCTATCATATTGAATTTGTACTTGAGTGTTATCATAAAAACTATCGCCCCAGCAAATAGCTCTGGATAAGATATTCTCACGCAGAAACAGTCTGTAGTATCGTAGATCAACTGCGTGCTTGAAATACTAAGACCTTGAAACCCCCAAGTTAGTGATAGAACTGCAAATTAACATGAAAGCTTACTTGCCTTGTGGATATCAAATTATCTGAGATAGTTTAACACTTGGTGTCGGCGGAGCAGCAGAAGAAGTGAACGGCAGTTCCGCTGGCAGCTCTGCAGGACTGGGGATAGGCTGGGTCAGTGCAGGGAGAACCGTCCGTTATCACGACACAGTCGTCCTGGGCCGAAGCAAAGGATGCCATGGCCATAACCGCAAGGATAGTGCTGAGGGAGAACTGCATATTTGTGTTGGTAGAAAGTTGTTGGATAGGTGGTTTTGATCTTTGATAGTGATGAATGCTACGAAAACTAGAACTGGATAGTAGAGAGAGATGGTCTCTTTTATATATTCAACTCCAAGCTTGTTACTCGAATTCGGATGTATCTATAGTGTTATATGCTCGTATATCTCTACCAAAGCGGAAGTGTTCACCGTCTAACTGCAACTCCCCTGCAGGCAGGCCCCTTCTTGAATGCTACAGTATTGTACTACCTACCTTGTCTAGGTTGACTTTGGAACTCGCTTGCGGATATATTCAAGGTTATGTATGCAACCCGACATAATACCGGTGAGTCAGATCATTAAGCTATACTATGGCAGATGAGTTCCATGAGGGTGTGATGTCAGCCAGCACTGTATCTACCGCCAGGTGGGCGGTAATTGATACTACCCACGACCAGCCAATTTCTAGGGGTAAATGCTACGCTCAAGAGGCTATTTACACCAATTCTTTCAGTTCCAGGTGGAATGGATGTCAGAAACGGGTTTTCTGGCTGATATTCTCGTTCGTTTTGGAATAGAGATCGCGCGGGAGAATGTATCCGCTCCGATGTTACATCAGGAGTTTCGGATCACAAACTGTATAGGGAAACGAACAACAAAAACGGGCCATTCCATAAGTCTCAAACCTGATGACAGTATGATTATGAATCAAGGAAATCAAGGGTAAGAACTACAATTGGCGGGATTGTACGGTTGTATCTTATACATAATGACCTTAGAATGCATATCTGATCGAGAGAGATGGTCTTATTCGGATAGAGATCTACTTACTTTGGATCCGCTCGAATAGTATGACGGCAATATGTTGCATTTGAACTTGAAATCTGGATATCCATTTCCACAAACGAGGAAGCCAAAATCTTGGCATTTCACAGGTTTTCAGCTCTTGGTTTTACCATACCTTTATATGAGCAGATATGCGCTTGATTATTTTCAGGTCTCCAAAGTCTATCCAACTATTATAATTATACTCAACGTTCTTTCGCCCTCTACCAACAAAGCTCAATGATTTATACTCATTCTATCAACTAGTATCTTGTACTAGAGACAATTTACATCAACATCCACAAGGACCTTCCAGCCGAATTGTATTCACTATTATCCCGTGAAGGATACGATGCAGTAGTGATTCACCCTTCATCTGATAAAATTTGAAGTTATGATAAGCATTGTTTGGCAAACTGACGTCAAGTAATAGATGACACAAAAACTGCATTCCCTAGCCTCGGTCAAGGGGTGGCATTGTGAGTAGACTCTTTCTGCTTATAGCGCCATGGCGTTTGGAGGCTCGTCTGTTGGTGTGCATTGACAACTTGCAAGAATCAGTTTTGAAAACACACGGATATATGTGTAGCTCATCCTACCTGGAGTTATACCAAGCTCATTTATAGACCTGACTGTGTACTCATAAAGTATTTCTTCGTCTTCCAGGTCTTGGTTCTCCTATCGTGTCAGCATTTCACAAATGGAACTACAAGAGAAGGACCCACGGGCTGCCCAACGAAGGTAGTGCTGCTGCCAGAGAGAAACAAGACCTATAACCAACTGAAGGATACCGAATATGACGGAAATTATGACTTCAGGAGAGAGGGCTGATTGGGCCATGGCGTGGTATGGTAAATCTGGGATTTGGGACGAGGAATTTTGTTTGTCTTGGCATACGAAAAGGTGTTTTGGCTGCAACTGATATAGCAGGGAGTACTCACTATTTTATGGCTACTTCATTTAGTAGTTTTGTTGGAGAAGAAGTCAGTGAGAACTTCTTTAGTAGTTTTGTTTCGACAAGTGTGCGTTTCTGGTAAGGTGTGTTGATAAAGTAGTTTTGTAAAGACGTTGCACATATGGTTGAGCATGCACCGTTGGGAGTTTTGCAATAGCAAAGCCCAAAAGACTCCCACATCCACGCACCATGCATTCAGGTCTCAGAAGGAATAGTATTTTTGAGCCAACAGGTTCCCACTGCGGCTGAGTGTTCAGGGGGCTTACATGGTGAGTTGATTGGGTGGAAGCTGGATGTGATGACGGGGTATTAGTGGCGTGCAGTACGTACTGAAAAATAGTAGTTTTGTATTCCAGCCTGAAATAGTACTTTTGCAAAAGTGTCGTAAGGCGGCCAACAAGGCGGCTTATGCGCTAGGCCTTGACTGACTATGTGTTGTTGGTTCGCCTTTCCTCAGGACCAAGACTGCCTGGGACTTTTTCTGCAATTTAAAAGGGCCACTTCAATATTCCATTCCAACATTCTCCTTGTCGTCTTTCAATTTCACCCCTTTCTATGTCTCCAACTTGTGAATACCTGCACATAAAATCATGAATCCTTGGGTCGGTACTGAACAAATATTCCACACTCTCTATCCATTAGGTAGTGTCGAGCCGCAATGCACACACCTTGATCACGATGGCTCAACTCTACGGGAAGAGAGCCAGTCTGTTGCGGACCATAGTCATGTATCTGGTCAACTGATTCCACCACAAGAATCTGTTTTTCAGGAGCCCCGGAATGTGTCTCCCGTCAGTAATGTTGATGATACCCAAATGATGCCCCCACCGCCCAAGCAGCGAAAAAAGAAAGCTCCGACTCTACGCCCCAAAGATTGGGAACCTTACAAAGCCCGAATCCTCGAGCTCCATGATACACAAAAAAAGCCTTTAAAAGAGGTAAAAGAAATTATGGAGAAAGAGTTCGAGTTTGTTGCTCAGTATGCCGTCATCTCTTGGTGAATGGACAAAATTTCGAATACTCATTGATTTGCAATACAGGATACGTCAATATCGGACACGCATCACTCAATGGGGTAAAGACAAGAATATCAAGTCAACCGAAATGGCAGCAATTGTCAGAAAGCGACAACAAAGAAAAATCCTCGAATGTCACAAAAACGAGCAGAGTTTCACCGTTAGAGGCAGAGAGGTCGAAATAGGCAAAATTAACCGGTGGATGGCCAGAAATGAGGTCTCTCACACTGACTTGTATGATCCCAGTCCGTCAGCCTGTAAGTTAACATCTAGCATACGCCATATCAGCAAACCAGCTAACAATTGATACTCAAGCCACCCCATCTGTCGTGCACTGCCGGACAATCTCTGGAAGAGGTTCCCTGGCTCACAGCCCAGCTTCCTCAGCCACGGATCTAAATTCTTTATCGAGAAGCACCACACCAATGGTTGCTAACTCAGTTCTTCCTTCTCCTACTCTTTCTGTACGGAAAATATTCCAGTCTAGAGGCAGTTCATTTACTGGACAAAGTCCAGCCCCTGCCTTTCAAACTCTTCCACTCAACTTCCCGGCCTCTTATCGTCCCGTTCCTGGCCCTTTTCCTGGCCATCAACATGCGGAATTGGTTCCCAAGCATTCGCGATACAGACAAGCTGAAGAAGATAGTTTACGAGAAGAACTATCTATAGCAGAGATCTTGTTTGGTTCTAATGATCCTCGAACACTTGACGTCATGACAAAGCTGGCCGGAGTGCTAGTTTCTCAAGCAAGATACAGATCAGCAGAAGAGATGATTCGAACAGTGGTTGAAGGGTATCGAACAGCAACCGGAAACAACAATCTCAACACACTCGAAGCTTTGCAAATCCTGGGACTTGTTCTGTCTCGCCAAGGCCTCTACCATCAGGCTCAGAAACTCCAACAGTGGGTATTTGAGTCCAAAAAGCAACTTCTAGGGGAGGAGCACCTATCCACCATAGCTAACATGAGCTCATTAGCTTATGCATATATATTTCAAAGGCGGTGGACGGAAGCCGAAGACCTTTTGGTGCAGCAATTAGAGCTAACTAGGAAGATACTAGGTGAGGAGCATAGTCGGACACTGTACTGCAAGGCCAGTATGGTGGTAGTTTATACTTCAACAAACCGATTAAAAGAGGCTGAAGAACTAGGAGTTCAAGTATTAGAGATACAAAAGAGGGTGCTTGGTGAGGAGTCCCTTTACACAATGAGCAGTTTGGGCAACCTAGCAACAGTATATCGTGATCAAGGGCGTTTAAAAGATGCAGAAGTGCTCCAGAAGAAGGTGATAGAATTGTCAAGGAGGATAGTTGGGGAAGAAGACCCTGATTCCCTTAAGAAAAAGGCGGGTCTTGCAGTGATATATCGATGTCAAGGGCGACTTCAGGAAGCTAGAGAGCTGGGAGAACAAGTCTTGGAGATGCAAAAAAAGATACTTGGGGAGAAGCATCCGAATGTGCTACACACGGTAAGTGATTTGCTGAGTGTTTACGAGAAGCAAGGAAAATATGAGAAGGCTATGGATGTCAGGCGTTACCTGCAAAGGGCAGGGTGGAAATTCTAGATGGCTAGCATCAAGACAAAAGTGCCGCATGTAAATAAATAACAAGTAATAGTTTCATAGAGGCCAGAATCATTGGCATGTGGTATCTGAGGACTGGATTCCATGATATGATGCTTTTATCGTCAGGCAGTCAACCTTGGTATCCAGTCACGCGACCAATCATCACAGCATCCTGTAGTACGGAGCACATGTTGGGACAAATCAAATTATTTTTGAGAAATATAAAATATTCAAGGTGACTAATCTGTTAGGAATGTGGAACGAGCTGGTGCCTGGATAAGGCAAGACGGTCGAGTGCGCCAATGCAATGATGACAGATGCTTATATTGGTGTCGATGTTTAGACCGCTCTACCCGGAGTTAATCGACGCCTCCACTCCCGCCGGCGACCAGAGTTCATTTAGGTACTTGGTTATTATGTATTTTTGACCTGCTGGATAGGCTGCGTCGTACTTGAAGTTCTGGTCCATGTATAAAAAACAGTAAAAACTACTGTCAAGTCGACATCAAACAAACCTTGTCATGTTCTCATCTTCAAAAAACCAACAATTCTGTAGGGCTTATCCAACGCTAGAATCAGTTAGGAACGGTCACTTTATAGGTGCCGTTCCCCTCTCTCGGCAGAATGAGACAAGCCCAGGCCATTCCATAGCATCAGCCAATACCAAATCTTAGGGGAGTGGGTCTTATTTTGGTCTGGCCTAGGTCGCCTCCACCTTGGAGTCCTTCCGTCTGTCTATTACCATGGATCCATGCCATGTTTAGTACTATCATCTTTATTCATTCCTCCCACTTGTTGTTGCTTGTTTTTTTGTTATCAACATATCACCCCATCGACTCTTTTAGGGTCATCGTTCTCTCTTGGAGAAGTACATAATTCTACCTAGACCATATCTTGTCTTCGAGTCTCTTCTCGCACATTGCGTCACGATATTCTTGCCTTCTCCTTTACTTGTCTGTCGTGCGCGTCCTGTTGTGGCACTCTTCCGCTCAACGCTTCAAACCGCCAAGCTTACGCCTCCCACGCATACGCATTCACATCACATCACATCACATCTCACTGACCGTCGTCTTGTTCTCAACCTTCTTTGCCGCCATATCGTCGCCACGAAGATCAGATTCCTACATCAACAGGGCCCCGAAGCCTCGCATTGCCAATGTCGAATAAGAATGAGGCCTTGTCCTCTATGGATCCCTTTTCACCTGCACATCAGCCCGACGAGGGTTACTCCGAAGATCCTCTCACACCAACCGTGAACCAAGAACTATCGACCGCTCTTGCTACTCTACGATCTCCATCTGACTTGAGCACATGGCTTGTCGCGAACTCGTCGCTTTTACCTCTCCAGGTCAGGACGGGTACGTCATGTTTGTTGATTGCATTCGCAATCTCACTTTGCTGATGAATTATAGATTTGACCATGGCTCTCCTCGACAATTTACCCACTTCCGTCATCGCCGAGATTGTCCACCGTCTAAACCCGAGGCTTTATATCGATTTCATCCAATACCTTCCCGCTGAGATCTGTCTCAAGATTTTAGGTTTCCTTGATCCCGTTTCCCTCGTGAGCGTCACACAGACATGCCGCGCCTGGTATGAGTTGGCTTTGGATAGAAAGCTGTGGGAGCGTTTATACTACATGGAGGGGTGGAAGACCATCAACAGTGAGATCGAAGCCTGCGAAATCAAGGTCAACAATGGCCTCGACCACTCGATTCGTCACCTCAACCGACTTCAATCGATGCAAGACGCCCATCCTAACAAGATTCGCGCTGTTGTCAACCCCGATGAAGACCTCGAGATGACAGATCGTGATCGTACGCCCGGCCCCAGCGAGAGCTTACCTAGCGGAAGCATGTTCGGTAGCCCCTCGTCCTCCTTCTCCTCGAGCCGGACTACGATTGTGCCCATGGGCGAGATGGACCTTGATGGTTTATCCACCAGAAAGCCGAGCTTGGATCGAACACTCTCGTCATCTTCAGACAACCGGGGCAAGAGAAAGGAACCTAGTGGCGATGCCGAATCATCTGCACCTCCCATGTCGCTAGCAGATGCCGCCAACACCTTACCGCCATCATCGCTCTATATCTGGGATATCGGTCGATCGCGATATCGTATTAACTGGCGTTACCTGTATGCGATGCGCCGCAAGTTAGAGTCGAATTGGGAGCTCGGCAAGTACAGCACTTTCCAGTTCCCTCATCCTAATTTCCCCGAGGAAGGACACCAGGAGTGCGTGTACGCTTTACAATTCGATAAAGACTTCCTGGTCAGCGGTAGCAGAGATCAGACCATGCGTATATGGAATGTGCATACCCGCCGACTTGTTCGACCACCTCTGACAGGACACATGGGCTCCGTCCTGTGTCTGCAATTCGATGCTGACCCGGAAGAAGATCTCCTTGTTTCTGGAAGCAGTGACTCTAATATCTGCATCTGGAGGTTTTCGACTGGCGAGTTGCTACAACAGCTGACTAGGGCGCATCACGAGTCTGTTCTTAACGTTCGATTCGATAAAAGAATTCTAGTAACGTCCTCCAAGGACAAGACGATCAAGATTTTCAACAGGCATCCTTTGAAACATGGTGATCTAGGATATGGCGGGGGCGATCTCGTGGGACCGGTGCCTACAAATCTACGAAGGTACGGTTACGAGCCGGACCTATCCCAAGAGCTTCCTATCAAGCCTCCATTCACCATGATCGGCCGCCTGGATGGACATAGCGCAGCTGTGAACGCAATTCAAGTCCGCGACCGGACCATTGTTTCCGTATCTGGAGATAGACATATCAAGGTATGGAAGTGGCCTGAGCAGATTTGCACCCAAACAATCCCAGCACATGATAAGGGCATTGCCTGCGTCGAGTTTGATGGACGCAGAATTGTAAGCGGCAGCAGTGACTGGGAAGTCTGCATCTTCGATGCTCCTACCGGTCTCAAGGTCGCTCAGTTAAGAGGACACGCCCACCTGGTGCGTACTGTCCAAGCTGGATTTGGTGATTTGCCATACAGCACAACAGAAGACGAGGCAGAGGCCAAGGCCGTGGACGCTGAATACTTCCGTGCTCTCGAGGCTGGTGAGATTGACCATACCATGGAGCGAAGACGTCGTAGGGACCGTCGAGCCAATGCTGGTAGCTCCAGGCCCGAAGATGTTCAAGCGTTTGGTGCAAAGGTTCCTCCCGGGGGTGGTGGCGGCAGAAAGTATGGCCGTATCGTCTCTGGCTCTTACGATCAAAGCATTATCATTTGGCGCCGCGATAAGGAAGGCGTATGGAAGCCCGCACATCATCTCCGACAGGAAGAGGCTGCAGCCGCCGCCCAACGTGAAGCTGCTGCCTCCTTGTCAAGCGCGACATCGAACGTGGCGATCGCTGGGTCTCTGGCTAGTAGGTCTTCGCATGCATCAACCG
This sequence comes from Fusarium anguioides, assembly GCA_012977745.1. Taxonomy (NCBI): domain Eukaryota; kingdom Fungi; phylum Ascomycota; class Sordariomycetes; order Hypocreales; family Nectriaceae; genus Fusarium; species Fusarium anguioides. The sequence continues at coordinate 6,809 of JAALXK010000260.1, read as the reverse complement.
TCATTCCCCGTTCCCCGCCCATAAATGGCGCGCCTCTCGGGCCCATGATGTTACGAGATCATCATGGAGATACCCAAAGAACAGCAAACTCGTACCAAGTGCTAATCGACCAGACCGTACCACTTGGTCCTGGCGCGTTACAGCATATGCTTACAACGTATCCGATTGCGCTCGCCCATCATTCATACCTACAGAAGGCCATCGAACGTGAGACATCACCTCTGGTTAGAACCCAGCTTAGAGGGGTAGTTACGGATGCTTTGGCTAGTTTCCAAATCCGCCAGCTACCGTTGCGACAACAGTCGAGTTCCAGTAGTTCTCACATTTCCAGCGACAGCGGTCGCACTAACCCGAGACCCGGCATGCCAGTGCCTCATGCTGTCGCTGTGCCCAATATGCCCAATATGCCAGCCGTTCCAGCAGGGCTAGTTGCGCAGCCTCCGGTTGTGGCCAACATCCATGCACAGGGCGCACCTCCTGCGCAGCCAGTCATGGCAGGCCAGCCACAGAATGCCATTCACAATGGCCATCACGCCGGCCATCATCCACACATCGCTGCGGCAGAGAATACATCGGCACGGGTCTTCAAGCTCCAGTTTGACGCGCACAAGATCATTTGTTGCAGTCAAACACCTACAATCGTAGGATGGGATTTCTGTAACAGGGACCCAGCTTTGGAAGAAGCTGTTAGATTTTTTGCAACAGTGGACTAGATAATGCTATACAAAACGGTATGTATATTTCTAGGAAAGCATTCTTTTGAGCGAGGGAGTTGGTGGATTACATGGGTTTGGCATAGTGTTTAGCTCAAGAAATAGGAGCAGTGACAATGCCAGAAACTGGTAATTACGCATGATTGGAGTAGCAGTCAAATAATAGAAAATGCCACTCCAGAACATGCATATAATGATGGAAGAGTGAAATGATGTGCTTGAGACCCTACTGAACCTAACCAACGCCTTGTACAAGTAGAAATACACGCAGACGATCCCTCAAAGGACCAGCGTGGTTGAGCAAATATTTTGTAATCATCCAGCAACCTGCTTCACCTTGTCTTCAGTCTGAGGAGGCTCATCCACAAACTCTGGCACAACCTCATCCTGCAGAAATCCTGGCACAGCACCACCCATCTCGTGCTCCATCTCAACCTCCATACCCAAAGCTTCCAGCTCAGCGTCCAACTCATCCTCCTCCACATCCTCAGGGATATCATAACTTCTCGCCAAACTCTCCTGAATCTCATTTCCAACATCCATCAAATCTGCCATCTCATCCTGCAGTCTCTCAATCTTGTCGATATCAATCTTGCCGTACTGCTTCTTGAGCTCCTTGTTTGTCGTCTTCATAGCATCAACCTGCGTCATAACGTTCTTCAGGTTGTCCTGCATGTTGGAAGCCTGCTCCATATTCCACACTTGGCTTTCGAGCTTGTCCTTCTCCGCCTCGTACGCCTTGCGGCGCTGAAGCACCTTGAGAGCTTTTTGCTTCATGGCTTGCTTGCCGGGACCATCGCGCATGCGGGAGAGCTTTTCTTGGTATGCGCCTAGTTCAGCGTTGAGGGCTTTGAGTTTTGTGTCGAGGGAGGAGATTCGGGTGTCGAGGTTGGTGATGGCGCCGTTGAGGGTGGGTTTGGGGCCCGCGGGCTTGGAGCCGAAGAGACGGTTCATGCTGGATAAGCTCGCGAGTGTCTTAAGAGGTTGTTATGTGTAGAGGAGAACCTAGGGAGAGCGTTAAGTGCGCTGCGTGTCTTGGCAGTAGTGATAGATGGTAAGGGTCTGAAATGGTGGCCTAGAGAGATGACGTTTCGTAGCGCACGCGGCTCAGAGAAAGGTCATGGCATAAAGTGGCGGGGGTAGCACATGGACTCCGCCCGCCTGACGATCTGAGTTACCCTATACAAAGAAGTAAAAGTCAAAGAAATAGACTTCGGTTCACTGTTTCAAGTCATTTTTGGTGTATAGACAGATAAAATATATATCATGACATACAGTAGCATTTGCTTCGTCATTATTTCTGTATAGAAAGCCCTATTATTCTATGTTCGCCTTGTTCTTGGGATTGTCGCATGGTTTGACTGAACGGACCCACGGAAAGTAAACAAACATTCACGATCGGTGAGAGGGATTAGACCCTGACCTGGTCTAGCACAACCGCTGGTTCCCGCGTATGGTTCCCGGGTTTTTCATTCACGAACCGGAAACTAAAAACTGATTTCTAGGTACTTTGTGATACGTATGTACTTGAGAAGAATGAACATGTGGCTTGAGAGCAGAGACATTTTTCTGACTCGAGGGAGACGTCTACTGGATTCGTCTACTTGGTTGCTAATGATTTCCCTAGGGCTCAGGGAATAACAGACCGGAGGTGAAGATGTTTCAATGTCATCTGTGTCATTCAAGTAATGTGATTGGTCTTTGACTCAACAATGTCTGACTTGACAACCTTTGATCTTGGAGGTCATTTATGCATGTTCCAACGTCCAGACTAGAGAATAGGTAGACTCGGCATTACAATAAATAAAATAGTCAATAATGAATGTTTACAATGAAATCAACTTCATTTTATGGACCCTCATTAACCCTTGTCACCAATAGAAGCTCTAATTTTGTGTTAGATTGATGTGATGGATGGTCTGTGACAACAGATCACTTAGACTAAGGCATCATCTATTGAAGGGCTGAACAACAAACAATAACAACCAGCCTCATTGATCACACTCTACTTTTTTATTAGTAGAGGCCTCAATTGTTTACACCTGCATTCAATTGACAGGCCATCAGTGAATTGCCAGCTGCCAGCAGTGGACCCCGAAAGCGGTGGCAGACACATGACCCACAATTATCTGGTGGCACCGACGCGTCTGGAGCTAACTCCAAGCCAAGCCCAAAGCGCCTCCATCTTCGGAAGCCCACATCGAAATTCAATCCATCTCACACAAACAAAACAAACTCTTGCTTTTGCGCAACCAGCATTTGACTTCGCGACACAACTTTGTGAACTCAACTGCACTCATCAAAGCTTTTAGACTCTCTTCAGCTTGATAAAGCTTCTTTTTCACTTTTCTGAACCGTTATCCAACGTTACCCCGTCGCTCGGGTGGTTTGTTTACTTTCTCTTCCACTCCGCGCTGCATCTTTACGATGGCAGCCGCGGATCTCCCCAAATGGGGTTTTGGGCAACTACCCAAGCCAATGTAAGTCATCATTCTGTTCGCGAGATTACCTATCATCTGTTGATGATACTAACGTTTATTCACAGTAATCCCGTGTCCGACGATTTCATCCCATTCTTCTCGACCCACGGGTCATCTCGCGTCGATGCGGACAAAACGTACGTTTGCCCGACCGTTAAACCCAAAATATACTCACTAACGGTTCGATAGCTTCTTAAATTACAGCAGTTTCGCTCCTACTAAGCTGCACACACGACTCCCAGCATGGGAACGCGTTCCCACCAGATCTCTTCGAGCCACAGGCCAGAACCGACAGATCATGCGACGAGTCTCCATCTGCAACGAGAAGCATGCTCCTACACCTTTCTTGATACTGCCCTCTGTCCCCGTCGTCTCTTGCGATCGCGATGAGGTTGGCTTCAACGTGGATCTTCCACGAAAGATGCGACGAGGACTCAACTACGAACCTGGCACTAGAGACGCCAGCTTCTCCAATACTCTGTTCACTCACGCCTCGCTAGTTAGTCTGATCATGGAATCGAAGGGTAAGTTAATCTTTGATCGTATAAGCGGGCTTTTACTAACATGTCGCAATTTAGTCGATGTTGCGAATAATTTTATGGAAACTTCTTCACACACCGACTTCGAGCAAAAAGTTTTCGTTCGCCGACATGGCATGCTTCAAATCACGCCTCTAAAGCGATACGCTGATCAAATGAGCCGCGATATTGTCGAAACTGCTGCTCCCAAGGCTCCCGCCGAGATCTTCGAGTCTCCCATTCCTTCTGGCGGTAACAGACTGAAGACCTACGACATTATCCTCCCTATCATCGAGAACGCTATCCGTACAGGAAAGAAGAAGATCGATGTCAAGACTGCTTCCGTCGCCGAGTTCTCTAACTTCATGCATCGTCTTCGTCGCAACCCTCGCAAGCACATCGCTGCTTATGGTGCTTCTGAGCTCGCTGATATCACGGACATGTCTGAGCCAGAGAGTCCTACTGTTATCCGCCAACCTATCCTCAAGGCTGAGAGCCGATCACCTCAAAAGCGTCTCGCTCGCCTGACGAATCCCGTCAAGAAGAGTGTCAACCGTCTCACCGATGGTTTCGTCCAGCTTCTTCCTGGTACCAGCCGCAAGGCGTCCGCTTCTCCCACCAAGTCGGATTCTGTCCCCTCTTCTCCGGTTCCCCAACCCTCCAGCCCTGTCTTTGGGTATGCTGCCACTGCCCACGAGAACATGTCTACCGAGTCTTTCATTGATGATTCTCCTGCTCGCCCTGGCCGCACGTTCCGTGTCCCATCGGAGTGTGATTCGTCTGCCTACGATGACACTGGTCTTCCCGAGACCCCTTACAAGTCATCTTCCCCGGTCTTGTCGCGTCCCATCGCGCCCACTCCTTCGCAGTGGAACCGACCCGAGCCCTCGACACCTTTCACACCCGGGTCCAAGAATGTCGCTTTGGTTCCTGCGACTCCCAATCTTACCTCCAGTCCCATCGGCCTTGCTGCCCTTATCCCTCCTTCTACACCCAAACTGCCACAGTGCACTTATGGCACCCCTACCGGTGTTGGCTCTTTTGATTTCGGCAAGGAGACTTCTTTCCGAAGCTCTACTTCCTGGATGAACACGTCTGTCCAAGCCAGCGAGCCTAAACGTCGCAAGAACGTTAACCAAACCCGCCGTCGCCAGAGCGAGCCTCTTGTCCGCAAGTACTTGGAGACCCAAGCTCGTCGTCGCTCTGCTTCCCCCCAGAAGGTCCGATACCAGGTGGAAGACATCTTCCACGATGACTTTTGCATTGCTTCGCTCTTCGATACCACCGTTACTTCACCTGTCAAGCCTGCTGCTACTGCCGCCGCTGCTACTCCTGCTAAGACCGGAACTGATGAACAAGCTCCTCAAGCTTCATCCCCTTCTACCCATAACCAGAATGAGCAAGCCCCCACTACTGAGCAAGGCGTTGTTAACATTGACATGCGCGAGAATCCTGATATTTTCGGAACCCACCTGTCTTCACCTCTTTCGTCTACTCCTGCTCCCGTCTATAACCTTTCTCGCATGGCCGATGATGCTTGCAATGGTCACGCTAAGGTCGTGGTCACTGAGGAGAACGGCAGACTCTTTGTCCGATTTAAGCTGTCGGCTGAGTTTGCGCACATATTCCCTCCCAGTCAAGGATTCAACGACACTCTATCCTTCTCACCCTCCGCTATTGCGTCTACTCCGCGACCTTTATCTAAACTGCTGCCCACAACTACTCCTGTCACTCGATCAATTGAATCACTCCTTGAGACACCCCAAACAGTGGGACTCGGTATTTCCAATTCTTCTATTGGGTTCCAAACCCCAGAACTACCACACCATGCGGACAACACCCTCGTATTCGCCTCTCCCATGGGCCACGTCGCTGATCAAGCTCTACCTACTTCTTCGCCCAGTGTTCATGATACTCCTATTCAGCAGAACGACCATGTCGTCCCTGGCTCTCAAAACACTCCTGGATTTGCTTCTATGGATAACGATGCGGACCAGACCCTGCCTGTATCTTGGCCTGATGTCCAAGCTACCCCTACCCAGAAGAACAACTTGATGGCTGCCACCCCAAACCACGATACGCCAAAGTTCTCATCTCTTGTCAATGATGAGGCTGATCAGACCATGGCTGTGTCTTGGCCCGATGTTGAGAACACGCCAAAGCAGCAAGTTAACCAGACCGCTGCCGCCTCTAACCATAACACCCCTATATCTACCTCTATTAACAACGTCGCCGACCAAACCCTGCCTGTATCTGAGCCCGCCATCCTCGATACCCCTATCCAGCAGAAAGACCAGACTGTCACTGACTCTAACCATAACACTCCTACATCCGCCTCTGTTGGCAATGTCGCCGATCAGACCCTGCCTGTATCCGAGTCCACCATTCTCGATACTCCTATCGAGCAGAACAACCTGATTGCTGCTGATTCTAACCATAACACTCCTACGTCTGCTTCTATTAGCAATGTCACCGATCAAGCTCTGCCTGTGTCTTCGCCTGCCGTTCACGATACTCCTATCCAGCAGGTTAATCAGATCGCCGCTGACTCTACTGATACACCTAAGATCGCTAAACCGGCCACGGAGCCTACCGACGAAGCAGCCTTACCTACCACTGCTGTTGCACCTGCCCAAGACACAGAAGCTGCTCTAGTCGCAAACGCTGGCGGTCAGGACTATGATAGCCCAGGTCGTGAATATATGCGAGAGTTTATCAAACGCTCTAGGCAGTCGACTGCCACCACTATCACCCCCACTACCAACACCAGCACGGAGACAGGGTCCCCCTTGGAGCCTGCCGCGAAGCGGCTGCCGCTTGGGGCGCGAAGCCCTAATAGGGGAAGCCCCCTCAAGCGGAAGCACGTCACTGAGATGGATGAAGCCGTGCCCATCAAGAAGTCCAAGGTGGAGGAGAAGGGAGAAGAGGAGGCAAAGCCTGCGGCGAAGAAGCCTCGCGCCAAGCTCAGCCGACAGAAGGCGGAACTGGAGATCGACATGGTCGATCTCCCAGAGACCAAGCCTGCCGAGCAACCGGCGGATGAGGTGGCCACAGCTGCCCCCGTCACGCGCCGGTCCTCTCGGATCCGAAGCCAGGAC
>JAALXK010000259.1:0-35950 GCA_012977745.1 Fusarium anguioides | reverse complement strand
CCTCATGACTAATGTGCGATCTTCTAGCTGCGAACAAATCGCACCGGACATGCCAGTTCTGTACTCGGGAACGTCCGCGCCCGTCACAGTGAGCTTCAGCGCATTGAGCAGACCCTTTCCGAGCTCGCCATTCTCTACCAGGAGCTCGCCACCATTGTCGAGCAGCAGGAGCCTGTTATTCAAGCCGCTGAGAACAATGCGATCGACACCACCGTTCAATTGGAGAAAGGCAACGAGCAGGTCGAGGTCGCCAAGAAGCACGCCGCCAGCCGCAAGAGGCTCAAGTGGTGGTGCGCCCTCGTTGTCCTGCTCATCATCATCGCCATTGCTATCGGTGTCGGTGTTGGCGTCAGCGTAGCCAACAACAAAAAATAGAGGACTGGCCAGTCGTCTCCAACGCCGCTACCGGTGCTATGATGATGTTGATGTTCTGCTTATCTCGTTACGTTTTCCCCCTCATAGATATCTCTACGATGATTTGAGTTTTCTCTATTCCGCTTTTATCCGCAAGAGCAGAGTATACGACACGCGTTTTATCCGTATACCGCATCCTGTACTTAATTCTTATTCTTCTTCAAAGCGCTGAAGCACTGGGTATCCCTTTTTACTGGGAGGCATAGAGAAGAGGATTTGGGCTCTTCTTACAGACTTCTCAGTTCATGGAAAATTCTGGTTTCCGTAGGAGGTTTTATTCTTGGTCGGTTTATTGGCCTAGTGGCGTTTCGTCCTTTTGCTTCTCGTAAGATTACTAGCTCTGCACCAATACAACAGCAGAGGGGCAGACGAGTGAGAGGAGTATTGCCAGTGTTTTATGTATTTACGTTGGAGCATAATCCAGAAAAGATTCTGGAGTGCATGAGATGATTGGAGAAGAGATTCATGGTATTAATGTCATGCCTTTTTAGGCCGTTCATACATACGAGTCTGCATAGTGGTTTCAGCATAAGTTGTCACAGCATCTGATAGGACATGGTGTGACGAAAAAACGACTTGTTCTTTTTCCTCCTGTACACCAAAGATGTCCAAGCCTGCCGAATACCTGCTCTGCGTCCATCCTCACAGATCCCCAATATGCTTAAGAAAAACATGAGAGAAATGCTTATTATATACAGGTACAGTTGGGCTCAGTTGTGTGCATTATAGTTCCCAACTACAAGGCATTGGACCTCACTTGCTGGTGAGGAGAAGCAGCTTCCCAGCTTACTAGCTGTGTGAGCTCTCTCGGTGGACAGAGTGTGGTTGTGTCCCGCATCCCATCCTAATTCAACGCCTTCCTTTTTCTCGTCTGCTCCGAATTCGTACACTTTACACGCCATTCTGGCCTTTCATTGATTGATCTTTAATTCTCATCCAAATTTATTGGGGGCCCATACGAAGGCCACCGGGTCCAGCACCACCTGCCAGCTTGGCTGCCAACTTGGGGTACTTCTCTGTAACTTGAACTTGCGTTCGGGTTGCCTCAGCATAGGACAAGGCGTTGACAATCTCACCCTCAGTTCGGGCAAGCTCAGCCGCGCGCTCAAAGTACTTGAGGGCAGCGGGGACATTGTTCTGCTGAAGGAGGAGCTGAGCCATGGTAGCGACAGCGATGTCGCACTCAGGGTCGACTAAATAATTGTTAGAATTGCCCTTGGCAGCATTTTTTTTAAGAGTACTTACTAATAAGAGCCTTCTGGCAGAGAGCCTCAGCCTCCTTAAAGTCTTGCTTCCACTGGAAAAGAGCCAGGGCCTTGTTGATGAGGGGCAGGACGTTCATAGACATAGGCTTAGTCTGCTTCTCCATCTCCATAGCAGTGTCGAACTTCTCCACAGCTTCAGAAAAGTTGCCCTGGTCAAGGAGCAGCTCTCCGTAGTAGTTGTAAACATCTGGCACCTTAGGGAAGTTCTTGATGCATCGTCGGAAAGTGGCCATTGAGGAAGCAATGGAGCCCATCTTATACTGGGTGACACCCAGCTGGATGTGCGAGAAGATAAAGTCCTTGTCGAGATCGATGGACTTCTGGTAGTCCTTCTGGGCATCGGCGAGATCTCCCTTGATGAAATGGGCCTGGGCTCGATGATAGTAGACATCGGGGTCGTTCTTGTCCTGCTCGAGAGCCTTGGCGAACTCAGCCTCTGCCTTATCGGGCTCACCAAGCTCCAAGCTGATGCTGGCACGCTTGATGTAGCTCTGTGTCATAGAGGGGTCAAGCTCGATGCTCTTATCGAAATCCTGGGTGGCCTCGGCATGGTTGCCCAACAGAGTGCGGAATGTACCCCTCATGTTATAAGCGAGCGCCTCATACTCACCCAGATCACCGAGTTCAAGGGCCTTCTCGAAAGCCTGGCGAGCCTCCTCGTAGCCATCACCAGTCTTCTTCTCCAAAGCCTGGAGACCAATCTGGACTTGTCCCTTACCGGTATCAGGGTCCAATTCTTCCGAATCCTCGAGACCCTCGGGGCGAGGCTTGGGGCGGAAGCTCTGGAGGTAGTTGCCGACAAAGATGGGACTGGGCAGCTTGGGTGGTCGGGAAGCCATCATCTCCTTGGCCTTTTGCTCGGCAAAGGTCTTCAGAAGTCGCTCGACAGCCTGGGCGGTAGACTCGCTCTTGAAGTTGTCGATGATGCATGAGGCAGTGAAATCGAGGAGGGCCTCGGAATACTTCTTCTGGTGCTCGTAGGCGGTAGCGCGGCGGTTGATGGCCTTGACATAATCAGGGTCCATGTTGATAGCGGCAGTAGTGTCCTCAATAACCTGATCCCATTCGCTCATAGCGCTGTGGCAGGCAGCTCGGTTGGAGTAGAACACGGGGTCGGCCTTGCAGAGAATGGCCTTGGAGTAAAGGTCGATGGCCTTGTTATAAGACTTATCGCCGTAGGCCTTGTTTCCGGCCTGTTTCAGCTTGGCGGCATACTCTTCACGCTGTTCTTGAGTAAGGCTAGAGACTGTCTCCTCATCGACGTCAGGCAACTCTGGCTCGCTCTCGGCAGAAGCAGGTTTGGGTTGAGAGGGGCCAGTTGAAGGCACTTCCTTATCAGCTTTGCGATCGGCTTCCTTTCGCTTTCTCCTCTCCTTCTTGGTCAGCTTTGGTGTTGTGTCCTTGGCGCTCTACAGTTTGAGTGAAAAAAGCAAAGTTAGCCAAAGTTCATTATTTTGTGCCATGATGTGGTCCGATGCAGAGCCGCAAGGTTCCGGTGATAGTATCAATATCGACGACATCATCAAATTGACGACAGTGACAGTAGGACATACGTTATCATTAAGGTAGTAAATAACACCAGCACCCGTAACGGCAATGCCAACACCGGCAATGGTGTAGACAACAGTTTTGTTCTCGGAGGCCCAGTGTGTTAGCCGCTCCCAAAGGCCGGAGGAAGAGTCGACGGGTACGTAGGTTGGCTGGCCCGGAGCCATTGACGGAATTGGACCTGACATTGCGAAGGAAGCCTATAGGTTATTGAAGCAGGTCGGCGTGGCGGGAGGCGAGGATTGAAGCGAGGCCGTCGATGCGGGATTGAGGGGAGTCTGGAAGCCGATGATGTGTGAGCGCAGACTGGAGCAGTATCAAAGACACAGACACAGATCACAGTTAGTAGCTTCGGCGGGCTGGGCTGGGCTGGGTACGCGCAGAAAAAGCTGACGGTTCTGTTTGAAATTTGGCGCGCCAACAGTGGAGGTTCGCGGGCCGGATCCACTGAAAGTTTTTCCGATCAACACCAACTTTAGGGAACTTGGATGGACCTGAGGTTTGCAGTGACGCTATCTGCAAGTGACGTCCCTGTATCGTTATGCCTGAGGCACTCGGGCAATGACGGCGAGTTTAAACGGGCAGATTTGAGACTCTACTGGGCAATTGATATATCCCTAGTAAACCACGGGAACTAGACCTTGAGATCCTGGATCCAGACGTGGGACATGGTTCATAATCCCTGGCGGTCAACAGACTGATCCATTTTCTCTGTTCTCTCTGCGATCCCTGTCGCTGATTTTTATGTTTGGCGGTCTGGTGATTTCTGCAAATTATGAGGTGACATGTTGCGGGGATTCTTTCATGATTCGGCACTCTCCTACCTACACCAGATCGATCTGTAAAGTACATGGATGATAGTAAATATGGAGGCTTAGCAAACAAATGCATGCATGCACGTTCAGGCATTAATACATACATAGCAAGTCTGGTCAAGCTACCTAATCCATGACGAACCCTGCAATATTTCACCATACCTAGCCCCAAATTCCTAACACTTCCACGTCGCAAATCTGAAAATGATGTTGCTATTTCTATATTAGGACTTGAAGGGCACCTACTGATAACTCATTGTAACTGAAAGTTGTGATATCAACCACTCGTTTGCTTTTGTGTGCTGCTTCAGTTCTATTACTAATTATTCCCTATTTGTAAAATGGTGCAACTTCGACTATTAGCATTTCTATTCTCTCACCAATGCCTTTTCAGTTGAAATATTCTCAATTCACTACACCCAGGTCGCTATTGAAGAAAATGGCCGACGACTTCTCTCTCTTCACCTCCATGAGGTACGACTCTAAGCTGGCACAGTTACAAAACCATGGGTTCAGTGGCAAGGGCTGGAACTTCAGCAACGACTCTCCTCTGTACATGCTTGACTTTCACCGCGATCGGCTCCTTAAGGCAGCAACACATTGGAAATGGCAGCCTGCAATGGATCGGCTCTCGGATGCTGGTGGGCTCTCATATTTGGCTCGACTCATCTCAGACGCTGTAGGACCTTCAGGATCAACAACACCCTTGAAACTGAAAATAGTCGTGTCTCGCGAAGGTAATATCAAGGTTGAACAGGCTAGCACACCCGAGGTTCCCCTGCGAAACCTTTTACCATCTCGACTTCCAGATCCTCGTCGTGCTTCATCGGAAGACGAGCCCCAGAGAGTCTCTGGCTATATACTTCTCGTCGATCAGGCTTCAACGACAAGGTCCGAATACACTCACTACAAGACCACGAAAAGGGACATGTACGACGCTGCCCGACAACGAGCTGGCATCACTTATGCAGATCCCGTTGAAGTTTTGGTCGTCGACCAAGACGATGGTAATGTAATGGAAGGGACGTTTACGACGCCTTATTTCTGGAGGGACAACCGCTGGGTTACACCACCCGTTGCAGCACAGTTCAGCTGGGATGAAGGAAATGGTGGCCAAGATGGTACCTCTAGACGTTGGGCATTAGAACGGTATGTGTCACTGTCAGTCAATAACCAATAAGAGTCTCAATACTAATCCACAACTAGAGGACTCGCCTCTGAACAAGTCGTCGATGCCAAATCTCTGGTCCATGGTGAAAAGTGTTGGATCAGCAATGGCGTCAGGGGTTTCATCTCAGCAACCGTCCAACTACCTTGAAAACAGAAGTCCATGTCGAGCAAGACGAAATGCCGCGTCCTTGGCCACCATAGCTATAGTGATGCTCATCTGGTGGCGAATTGGGTATGGATACAGTTTGCAATCATCAGTCTGGTTTGTCAGTTTTCAGTTGTACGGGCTGTCAAGCTTGTGTTACAGCGTTGCTTCCGTCAGCTTTTCGAAGCAGGGCAATTAGTTATTGGCGATCACACCGTTAGATCTCGTGTAGGCTAGATATATCTTGCTGATCATTAACCTCAGGTAACACAAAAGAAGCGATACGGTTCTGGGTGATCGACTTGGGCGAAAACTAAACCGCAACTATACTACACGCCGGTCCCGACATTTGACAGCATTTGTCTACTCAGATCACTAGTACGAAACATCAATCATCGCTTTTTGTCGGCACATTACAGCTGAGAAATGTGGCCTTGTGAGGCTTGTATGGCGGTATCCTGGCACATATAGCAAGCCATTGTCTCATTCTATCTGATATTTAGCCAATGATTGCCAATGTCACTCCGGCCTCCTGGTTTTTTTTTAACATCACATATTACTTTACTTACGGCAAGGTCTCCTGGTCTAGAACTTGGGTTGGATTGTACATTTTTGTACCCAAAGCGTTGCCGCCTCACAAAAGGATGTGCAGACTCCTATTTGGTTCTGATAGATAACAAGGGGACACTCATTGCTTGTGCCGAATGATTTCACATGCTAATTGGTTATATGATAATATGGGACAATGAAGGGTTTGGAAGAAAAGCTTGCCAATGAGTGTGGAGCGGTAACGGGTTTAGGTAATCACTATGTAGAACGAGATAACACAAAAATACATCATATATCTAAAACCAGTTAAAACTATAATAGAATTAAAGTAACACAGCTAAGTTATCTTGACCTCAAAATGCTGCATAAGAGCGGTCTTCCTAATGTCAAACAGTGATTTCATGAGAGTATAGGGTAGCACAAAACCCAATACAGTTCAAACAAAACGCGTCTCCTGAGCTACCTCAACAAATCATTAGCTACTTCATCACTTCCCAGCGCAAACGTAGGAATTGCACTATCAATACGGAAATAACAATAAAGTCTATCGCAGTTAACTCATAACTTGAAATAGAACTCGCAGCACCTATCCCACTCACACTTCGGCCTATTTCGCATCAGTCGGCGCTTTGGTGGTACAGAAGGTCAAAGTACCTTGACGATACCTCGAGATCGTGCCGGTGAGACAGACTCTACGCTTCCAATCGCGATATTTTCCAGGCAACATTCTCAGACGATTCTCCTTAAGACCCTTCAAACCTGATCTCGCCACTCAGGCAAATATAGACATCTCTCTTAGAAATGCTATCCAGGCCTATAAATAACTGCTAACAAGGAGAACAGACCTCGGCCCTATGGCTTGCAAAAAGAAAATGCCCAGTTGAAACTTTTACTGTTTGCAATCAAAGATACCCGAAGAATCACTGGACACGAATGGCAATGGCTTGCGAAGAGCAAGAGTCAGCTATTGCTGAAGGTCGCCGACTCTATGGCGCCAAGCAGTATAAACCTGCCCTTCAGCAATTCACCAAAGTATGAGGCCAATGGTATCAAAGTCAATCCTAATAATTGCTAACTACTCACGCCGCAGGCTATGCAACTGTGTACTTGTAACCGACAGGAGAAGAGACCACGCTGTAGCTGCAAGAACTTCGAGAAAGTAGCTTCAGAGGGAGGTTCCATCTTCAACGAGGCTATGTATACCTGCGATTGCGTGGTACGCAGGATGTTCAGCAAATGCGACAATAGGCTACACATACAATCTCTAGACTACCGTGCTGCAACATTTGAAGATATCAAGGAGCTTGAGAGAGCTCAAAGGGACGCCGAATGGATGTTGGAACTCGCACCAAGGCTGCCAGATGTATGGACGCACCTCGAGCATATGATAATATCATACTTATAAGCACAGGGATACCTACGACTGGGGAAAATATCACGTCTCCAGAAGAAGTATGAATTCGCATGGAAAATATATAGCGCTGGTATTGAGGTGGGAAACAAGCACCACCTCACTCGATCACCCAAGTTTCAGGTAAGGAGCACCGAGTTTGAAGTATATCAGCTGGCAAGCATGTTTATTGACCATACCCCAGAAGCTTCTAGCCGTAAGGCAACCATTACATAAACGTTTCTATCACCGAGACCCTCTAAAGAACCCACAGGAGATCGTACAGCGTATCTTCAACTACCTTGACTTCGCGTCTCTTATACGATGTACTGGTGTCTCTAAGGGTTGGAGGAGGTACCTCACCAGTCATGGCAACGAGAGGCTCTGGCGTACCTTGTTCTTTAAAGAGAAGAGGGAGAAACTTGCCTTCGATCGCGCCCCTGGCGTCAAATCACTTAAGAAATTGATCTCCTACTCGGCAAACGACGTTCGACAGATCATCATTGAAGATGTATCCCGTTTCAAACTCACCCAACACAAACTGGATGTACTTCTACGAGGATCAAAGAATCTTGAACGTCTCGAATTGAGGGGTTCTCCCGAAGAATCTTTAACAATAACAACCACGAAAGGCACACTCAACAAAGTGAACCATATCATCCTTCAAGATATCGTCATTTCAAAGCCTGAAATCTTGAAACCGCTCTTGGTGCATGCATGCGAGAGCCTGAAGATTTTGCATATTGATGGTTTGCCCCAGGTCCGGTCATCAAGCGATCCCTTCTTCCCACATCTGCCCAATTTACAATGCTTACGGCTCGAAGAGCCTAGCAGGCCGAGTCCGTTCAAACTGAGTACAGTAGGCTAACCAAAGCTCATAACACTTATGGACTGGAGCTGACTGTGCACAGTGGTACCTAGCCTCTAAAACACCACGCGTGCAGCAGCTGTATCTGAAAGATGTGCAGCTTTCAGGCGAACTCCCATCGAATGACAACCTTGATACTTTTTGGCCAGAGCTCAAGGTGGTCACGGTACATGGATCTAATGATTCTGATCTGGACACAGCGCAAACAATTCAGCAGCTGACTTCGCTCCGTGGCGGGAGAACGCTGCAATACATAGATTTTGACTTTCGATGGAAACCTGACGATGAGGGGCCGCTTGGTCTAATAGTGTTCCTTGAAATGCTGAATCAAGAACCCGAGATGTTGGCTACCGATGGGTATAACAAGCATTGCCAGTATGCAGACCTACGCTCGCTACGTCTTCGCCGAGCAATGATCCCCCCATTGAAACTGCAAAAGGTACTCGGCGACACTCTCAGATCGCACAAACTCCACACACTCGATCTTGCCTTTCCCCTCGACCCTCAAGGTGTTCCCGAAGGGTCTGGCAGTACCAAACACATCCAGGAGCATGCTTGGCTGCGTGGAGAAGCGAGCATCAAGTGCATCGGCCTCTCAGAATTTAGGTTCCGCGCATACCCGAAAACTGACGACGAGATGTATTTGCCCGGTTTTCTAGCCAGCTTTCCTAATCTTAAGGTACTTGAGATCAACTCATCGCATTATGAGGCCCGTGAGTTGTGTATCATGATCGAAGCTATACTCAAGGTCACTCATCTGCAAAAGATTTACCAGAAGACAGTTCATGGAGAATGGGGAGACCAGCTACGTAAATTGACGAGCAAGAATGGAGTCAAACTTATTTGGGGGGATAGGCCAAGAGAATGGCCGCTTACAATGGAGGACTAATTTTCATGTACTCCTTTTAAGCATTGTATATGATACCTTGTTGAGAATGCCGCTTTGGGTCTGACCTTGGAAGGATGTATTTAAACTTTCTTGTCGTGCTATTTCTGAATGTGTAGCCCGATGGTGCTATCGTCTTTTGTCAACATCGAGGCCGCATCATTACGCATGAGTTTACAAGCGAGACAAATTCGCCAGGCATGCATCCATCTTCCCCGTGTATATACATAAAAATTCCTAGATCAAACCCGCAAACCTCTATATGGATGTTTGATATCCTAGTCTAGGAAGAATGATCCTAACGCCTCTCCTATTGACCTGTACTATTCAATCGTATAAACAACCACCCAGATCTCATAACCTTGAATAGCTGTGGATCAAGCTCTGCCAACCTTGAATGATAAGACCTGTCATATTTTGTTAGTGTTGAATAAGCAAAGGGGAGGGTGCCCAGCATACATCATTTTTGCCTACGCCAACAAAATCGTCTTCGGACACTCGAATATTTCCAGCACCTTCGACAAAGGCGATAGGCGCATCTCCCATGACTTTGCGCGCCACATCACCGACTGTGCTGCCCTTCTTGACAAGAACGCAATCCCGGAAAACGAACTTGGACTCTGACGCACCAGAGCTGAAGGTGGATGTGTTTCGGACAGGGAAGACAGGAACAAGACCAAGCAGCTCAGCGGCTTTGGAAAGAACCTGAACAACTCCCGTAGATCCAAAGCGATAGAGCACCATATCCTTGAGGTTTTCGATCCGGTTGCGGTTTTTCTCGTCGAGATCTTTGAGCCCACCACCGGTAGGATCGCCTTGCTCTATCAAATCCTCCCTCGTATCGATAAATTCGCTGCCTTCAACATACTTGATGTAGCCCTGCTTGGCCATCTTTCGCAAAAAGATCTCCGAGATGGCGGAACACAGCACAATAGTGTTGGGGTCTTGTTGTTTGGCGATTTTGGAAATATTCTTATCAGCGTCCGGATGATCGATTTTGTTAAGGGCGATAACTGTAGGGAATTTTTCATCGATGAAGGCGTTGACAACGAGCTCGACAGTCTCATTGGACCAATCTTCCAGGGGCTCCTTGATACCGCAACGATCTAGAGCGCGGTTGACAATAGTAGATGTTGCACCATAACCAGAGAACTGGGCTTGCAGAGTTTCTGTAGCCGTTGCTTTGATAGCCTGGTGCCTTCGCCGAATAGACCCCCACCGTTGCATAAGATTGCCGAGAACCCATGCTACGATCTCACTTCGCAGCCACGCAATATCTACGGAGGGATCATAACCTCTTGTTTCCTTACCTTCAGCATCGACGGTGCCAGAGGCGTCGACGACGTGAATAAGGGCATCGGCATGACGCAAGTCATCCAAAAACTTGTTTCCCAAGCCACGTCCTTCGTGAGCACCTGGAACGAGGCCAGCGACGTCAAGAAGCTCAATGGGCACTGAACGACGCCCCTCAACACAGGCACCGTAGTTGGGCCTGCATCTGTCAGAGACGTTATACCGGGCACAAGCACATTCAATCTGAAGGTAGCCGATGGCTCGTTGAGGATCAATTGTGGTAAAACTAGGTAGAGAGGTCAGCATTCACGACTACCACGAGCTTACAAGAGCATATTCTTAGAGATGCAGAGCATCAAGAGCACATAGTGTGGAACAAGGGTGAAGCATACGGGAAGTTGCCTATGTAACTTGCGATCAGCGCCAAGTTTCGGCTGCTTTGGCCAGGGTCTTTCTACCAACCAACTTTGGACGTAGCGTCAGTCAAGCTGTTGAGCGTAGAGCTCTTACCAGCCGAGGGCTTTCCCACGAGGCCGATAAGCGGATCGCGAGGCATTTCGTAGAAGCGTTGTATCCTGTGTATGAGTTTGGTATGAGGCCTCAAGAGGGTTGGATCGCTAAATTGGCCTGAGATGTAAGACCAGGCAGGGTTTGTTTCCGTGGTCAGAATCGAAGACAGTATCAGTCCTGAATAATCTGTTTTTGATGGTACTAGATTAATCAGAGGACGTCTAGAGTATCACCTAGTACCTTCTATGACTTTTCGTGGCGGAAAGAAAAATAAAATCGGAAGTTTGATGGTAAGGAATGAACTTATGTGACTGTGAGTTATCGCATCGAAGCCTCATGGTGCAAAAATTGGTTCTCGGCCAGAAGAGGCTGAAGTGGGTCAACATTTTGCTCTCGGGGCAATAGCCCGGATATAACCTCCAACATAATAAGATACCTACGAATGGAACCTTCGGACATTGGTGTCCTCTACGTACCTGCCCAGAGCTTAATACCCGGGGCAAACAGTAACTCAAGTTTTCGTGTTTAAAGAGCCATTTCCCGCCTTGTCTTCATTCTTGACTCTCTCTTACAGATCATGTCCTATAAATCACCCTTATCTATCAACGCCTTCCCCACCTGGGCGCGTTTCAACGATGTGGAATTCATCAAGGCCAAATTGCAAGAAACGGATGAGAAGGGGATTGGCTTAGTGGCTACCAGCGACTTGACGATAGTCCCGGCAACGGGGGAGGTAACCAAAGCGAATGATGCAAACGATAGAGAAGCTCAAGGGCTGAACACAGATGGGGCAAAGGACGAAAGAGCCATGATTAACACTATAGGGCAAACCAGCCACAACTCGACAAAGCTACTACGAATCCCTCATGATCTGGTCCTTTCAGCCGCAGCCATTGAAGAATATACCAAAGTCGACCAAAACTTCCGTCAACTGCTCGACTCTGTAGGGCATCAGGTATGACGCCGAGACCGGAGGGCATTTGTTTTCTGATGCAACGATAGCCGCCGGCCCACCCGGGACACAAACCAGACAAACGCTAATTCTGTCTCCTCAAAGTCAATCCGAGGAAATATCGTGGTATATCTCTTGACACATCTCGTACTTTCCACGCGAGATGCGGCAAGCCCAAGAGGTATTGCTCCAACACCATGGACGGAGTACCTGAAGTTCCTCCCTCGTGATGTCCCTGTCCCAACAATGTGGTCGGAAGTTGAGCGAGCTCTTCTACAGGGCACTTCGTTAGAGGTCAGTATTACCACAGACACGCGATCATATCCAGGTTGGGGGTTGCGGAGCCGCAGTTACTTTCCGCTGGATGCGGTGGATGAAGAAGTTCCCCGCAACAGGACCAAATGGCACTAATAGCTCTGTAGGCTGCGTTAGAAGCCAAGTTCTCAGCTCTCAACAAGGAGTTTGATGAATTCGTCGAAAAGTCCTCGAGTCTGGCATACTGGAACTCGCTCTTTTGGGAGAAAGAAACAGTGACTATCAAGGATTGGGTCTTAGTAGATGCATGGTATCGATCTCGCTGTCTCGAACTGCCTCGAGCTGGGCACGCCATGGTTCCTGGCTTAGACATGGCAAACCACTCGCATCGTCCAACTGCTTATTATGAGGAAGATGATAGAGACGGCATCATTTTACTCTCACGGCCGGGGGCGAAGGTTTCAGCAGGAGAAGAAGTTCATATATCTTATGGAGAAAAACCCCCCGCAGAAATGCTCTTTAGCTACGGATTTATCGACAGCGAATCTACCATCGAAGGACTAACTCTGCCTCTAGAGCTCCTACCCGATGATCCATTGGGAAAGGCAAAACTCCATATTTTTGAAGGGTCGCCATCTCTCAAGCTATTGCGGACATGTGGGGGTATAAGCTGGCAATGCCCTTTCGTATACCTGATGTGTCTGAACGAGGAGGACGGCCTTGAGTTCAAGGTACTCCAGGGAAAGGACGGAGCGCGGGAGCTAAAGCTCTTTTGGCAGGAAGAAGATGTGACATCGCAAGCGGGCGACTTTGAAGATCTCATCAAAGGCCACCCCCTGTGTCAAATTTTTAGGCTGCGAGCGGTTTCCGTCCTGCATGAAGTGGTGTCCAACCAACTCATGCAGCTCTCCTCCGAGATCTCCCATGATGAACTTGAGCCGTTTCGCCGGGCCGGACAGGTCAGAGATGACCGTCTCCAACTTGCGGAGAGGCTTAGAGAGATTGAAGCCAATGTGCTTGAAAGTGCTGCCGCAGCTTTGGATGAACAGGTACGTTGATTTCATTCTAGCACGCCCACCCATTCCAAAATGAATGGCAAAACTGTAAGCCGAGTGGCTTTAGCGACATAGGTGATGGATAAAACGCTGCAATTGCCATGAATCTTTCATCGAATTCCCATTGTCCCCGGACAGGGTCATCGATGGCTGGCCGGCACTTGGACCAAAACGCTTGGCAGATTTCCCCAGATTCTTCTTGTCACCCCAGACACTCCCTCTCAAATGCTAGGAACATCCTCCGCATTTTGGCTTGAAAACCCACCCTTCCCGAAACTCAACCGTAGGTGCTCGGTCAGCCACCGAGCTTTCTTTACGCATTTACAGCACATCTTGTTGTGGTTCCCCAGAAAGAGTAAACGACTAACAAGGTGCGTCATCGCGACGGTATAGAGGACCCATCTTTTTGCGGATGACCACGTGGTAGCATATCTCGGATCGATGGAAGATTCCCAAGGCGGACAAGCGCCTGAGCCAGCCACCAATGAGGAGGACGATTTCAGTTGACAGAAGCACATACCATCGGCTATTATACCTAGGATTACCATCTTGGGACTGTGGGGAGTCGGCAATTGCTTCAACTGATTTTTGCTGATCACCAATTCCTTGCTTTTGGTTCTGCGATATAACATGATGACGAGGCTATTGCGAAATCAGCTCTACTACCGTTTGTGAGCCCTTGAACCAGAGAGAAGACGATTTTCTTAAATAGCATGATATATCAAGATGAAGGACTTGTATATGCCAATGAGGCCATCGAGAACTCACCACTTTGATAACAACACTTGTATGACATCTATAAGTTGGAGGTGTTCTGAACTAAAAGTTCGGGGTGGAGCAGCTCAAGACTCGGCCACTTTCCGCCACTAGAGATTCATTATACACAAATCTTTCCCATCTCATTTTCCCATCCCTCTTGCCTGAAAGCCTAGAAGTGTCCTTGAATAAGAGCCCTAACTGGTGGGTGAAACTGGAGGGATTGAGGCTATCCTGTTTACTGTATTCATTGAACAGAAACGACTTTGGACTGTCCATTTGGATAACACTTCAAATATGAGAGGTTTCCGATTGTTTGACTGTAAAAATCGCTAAGAGAAGCTGCGTTTGTGTGCTTGTAGTGCAGCTGCGTCAACATTGCTGGAAGACTATATCAAAAAACAAGATCATGGGCCAGAAGAAAACCTCGGTATCACGCACCACCCTCTGCCATCCCCAGATATTCGTTATGCATCCAGATCCCGTTGAACTACTATCTGACCTTCCGGGTGGTTCTCGTGGGGAAACGCGGAGGAAACAATGCCAGGCTGATCGTGTGTTATATACACGCCCCTTGACACTAAGCACACCCTACACTATCATCATTCTCAATAACATCACCACAGATTTGTTCACCCGAATGGACATAGCTATTACTATGGTATGCAGGAGTGATGACCATGAACCCCTTTTAGGGAAGGCTATTTACTCCAGGACAACATGCTCTTTGAATGATGAGACGACTTCAATACCAGCAGTATATTGCGTTGTCTGACACACAATTCATATGTGGTGTTAATGTTCTTGGATAACGAGGCGCTTTGTTTTTGCGTCTCAGGAGGAAGCATCAGTGATGACGACTCTTGACTGGCCATCCTGGCGGTTTTGAGGATGAGGACAAGCATCACGCCGATGCGTCTCGAGGGGAAAACTCCGAGTTTCTGGTCATCAGGGACCCATTAGCTCTGTGAGGCTATGTAATAATACCGTATTAACGGCGTAGTTAAGATATAATGCGATTCATGAGGCCTGCGACTCAAGAAGCCACAATTAAAATGTCCGGACGGCTATTCGCGCTTGGGATCTGAGATTGAGAGCATTGGCCCCTATGGTGGATAACAAGGGAAAACAATTCATTAGCCATAAGTCATCTAGAGACAGAGCAAGCAATATGATTGCTAGGGCTTGGGTTACGACAGGCACTTGTGGACTTCAGGGCCCAGGTTTTGACTAGAACTAGAGATGGATCGCTAAAGTTAGCTGCGGATCAGTGAGTGATCTGCGTCAGGTCCGCACCGCACCAGCGCGCATCTCAACGATTGCGGCTCCGAGGTGGGTCCATTGCGGTTCCCCCAGGACAGGAGGCTTGAAACTAAGCCTGCTAGGGGAGGGCTTTCAAAGCTAACAGCGTTTGACGTGCAAATCAAAACGTGGATTGGATTGGATTGCTGATGGTTGTGCTTCGAGATTAACTGGAAGCTTTGGGCACATGATGGCGACTCAGCTCGCGTGAACGAATCCGCGACCCGGTAAATGATTCTGTACCAGCTCTTCACTTGATAGTCCACCGCGGTGAGCATAACGGTACCAACGTATACCGCATTTCTTAGTGGAGAGTTGGTGCCCAGCCCTGCAGAGCTAAACCTTTTCGTTGCCGTTCTCCTGAACTTTGATGCGGCCATTTACCTGGGCCGCAATTATACAGTCTCAATGTTGAGTATTACGCCTCCAGGTATCAGATCTACGCAACAGGTTGAGCAGTCGAGTCAGGAACCTCGTGGTAAGAATCTATGGGCTAAAATGGTTTCATGGCCAGCAATCATCTCTCATCCGGCACCAAAGCACAGGCTCCAACCGGTGATCCTAGAACATCCGGGGAAATAGGTGCCAGGATGCCAAGGTTTGAAATGCTGGCACACACGTACATGCAGCATAATGATCAGTTCAGTTCACGATCAAATCTGGGGTTATCACGGATCTTGATTGAATCAAAAGACCCATTTAAGATCATGGCAAGAACGCATGCCGTGGTGGCATCGCCCTGCGCACGATCTGTCTCATGAGGCATGCAGGGTAGTGGGCTTGTCTGGGGATACGATTTAGGGGTGGATGATTTTCTGGTCGAAATGGGAACCGCTCTCCTTCTGCGGCTCCGTACGCAAGTTGGCTTGGTACTAATAAATGTTCAAGATCATTAGCTCTACAAAGCTAGTGGATAAACTTGGATCGACCTCGTGGCTAGGGCGGCATAGCCATGTGTATCGTGAAGCTATGACAACAGGACCTTGTCAGGTCGTCCCAAATCACACAAGCAGACCTTTGTTACTGACCGTATCGAATTTTGAACCTCCATTCAAAGGATTGGTGGGGTGTGATGCCCATGCACGGAACGGAGGCGGAGGTTGCGGTGAGGCCAAGGTCAACTCTACCTCATCCGTTAGTTGATCATCTTCTACATCTGAGGTCGTCTCTAGGTGAAGCACGCGACCCGTTCTAGCAGTATTTCCGTTTTTTCTTGGCATTCGTGATATTTCAGCAATAAGTGAACCTGATCTTGCCCACCATGGCTGGCTTACGTCGATAATATCAGGGCAAATTATGCAGCGTATAGCAACAACCCAATACAAACAGAGGAGGAGATGCGGTTGAACGAACCCATAACCCAAAATAGAGTGATACCACAGCGTGTTTTCCCCGCATTCTTGAAGGAAAAAAGTATCATGATAAAAGTATCAATTA
Source organism: Fusarium anguioides (assembly GCA_012977745.1). Classification (NCBI taxonomy): domain Eukaryota; kingdom Fungi; phylum Ascomycota; class Sordariomycetes; order Hypocreales; family Nectriaceae; genus Fusarium; species Fusarium anguioides. The sequence goes on along the minus strand of JAALXK010000259.1, from coordinate 19,340 downwards.
ATCTGGGGTAAGAAAAACCATAATATGGCGAGTACCAATTGAAGTAAAAGAGGCGGCCAGGGCCGGGTGGGTGTGATGCAGTGGGCTGTTGTTAACACCCAAGAGTGTTCTAGAGTTTCGCGGGTGGTGCCATTTCTATGTACAGTAACCTCCAAGTCAAGGGTCACCGTTGGCTGAGCGTAAGTAAGAGCTGAGGATAAGCAATAGGACCACGCACGATACTTACCCAGTTCACTTCTCTGTATTAAATTCTAACTAAGGCATGTTTCATTTAGTTGATTCGTTAAGAGATTCTTTCTGGAAATGAGATGCTCTTAAAAGCCTGGTATTTGGCGTTATGAGAGTCAGAGAACGAAGCATTGCAGCGTTGAAGCAACGGTATTGGGCTGGTCATTGACTACTAGAATAGGTATATACGGAAAGTAAGACCATGATAACAACAATATTCTTTGTATCCAGAAGTATCTAGTTAGGTAGATAGCTACTGTACTTGCTAAGCTCGCGTGAGAGAATACCGTTCCGACTCAAATTGGAGTCGGTGCTTGAAGAACAAAGCACATATGAATCTGCGTCCAATGCTACGCTGCGAAAACGAGCATCTTTTCTCACATTCTATTTTTCTTAAGCAAGACTAAGCATCCTGTAAATATGTTGGTCTGTCTAGACTCTTTCGATCTCCTCCAAGTCAGTGACTATTCTGTCTCAATGTTCTAACCACTCTCTGGATGCTATTCAACCTCACCTAAATCCTGTTAATGATTGGCTTTTAACTCTTGGGGCTTTCAAAGATGACTACGGGCCTCTGTAAGTTAAATACAAGGCTTGCAGGCGAAAACAAAGACTCAAGGTGAGTTGAAGAAATTGCATGTCTTGCTACTTGTACGTCTTAATTCGAGGTCCACGTTTTCCATACACACTCCCTCACTAAAGCGGATGGCATCACGCACACCCCAAGCCCGGCATCCCATGCACTAACCCATCTTGGACGGCTGCTGCGGCTGTATGTACTGCATGTACCTCTCAACTAAACTCGGGCGCACACAACGCATTTCAATACCTATCAAATGTTACTTCTTGGAGGGGGGTGTGAGCCCGAAACCACGGGCTTCAAACTGAGTGGTGAGTGAGCGAGTCGAGTTGAGTCGCGTTGCCCAGTGGGAGCCGCTCCTGGCTTCGCACTGTATCATACCTTGGCTCTCTTGAGATTTGCTGTGTAGTGCGTAGTCTAGAGAGAGTGTGAGCATAATACCACACTCTGATCCTCGCCATTTACAGCATGTAGGGACTCGATGGCATCCGTATAACACTTCCTGGACCGGTCTCTGACAGGTGACAAGGTAGTAGAAAGTCGTGTACTGTACTCCGTATCTCATCGTCATGATCCACGCCCGCCCAGACCCATGGACCAGGACTGGGACTGGCCTTGGGTACAGTATTGGTATTAAGGATGTCAAGAGCACGCCCCCATCCCCAGATTTCTCATGGTATGTACCCTTCTTCATCGCTGAAGGCCCAAGTTAACCAAGAACAATTTAGCAAGCATGGCACTGGCCTCTCCACTTGTCCCTGGGTCTCCCCAGGATTTCCACTTCTTTCTCCACACCTCAAGAGTCCGACTGGGCCCCATTCCCATTTCCTCAATTTCTACTAAATCTTGCTGTTTCCCACTCCAAGAATCTGAGTCCTCTCTTCTTTCCCACTTTTATCTTTACATTTTTACCATTCTTTCTTATTATCCTTGTCCTTGTCCCTTGCTGGACTTATATTCATCTATATATTTGTCTTTATCTCTATATCTTCATCTCTTTCCAGATACCCCATACGCAACTTTGCTCTATATCACAGCGCCTTGAGCCAGCCCCACCAACTAGGTCACTCAACCACCCGCTACGCCTATGCTCACTTAGTCCTGGCACCAAAACCATTTAAATAAGACCTCGGCTATCATCATTCGACATCTCGGAATTTGACCGTTTCGCCCTGGACGATTTAGCTGGCGATAGAACAGACACAAGACAATATCACATTCAAGTAACAACCCCCGTGCATTAAACGAGCAACCTGGCAGCAACTTTACCGGCCAGCGTTCTCCTTCGGCAATTTAGCCGCCAATTCCACATAAATCAACTCAACCTTTTACATATACATACAACCGCCAAAATGCCCGGAATTCTCCCCATGAAGGTCATCAAGGTGGGCACCAGCTCTCAGAGCCGGATTGCTCAGGCTTGTGATCGCTGCAGGAGCAAAAAGATCCGCTGTGATGGAATCCGTCCGACATGCTCTCAGTGTGCCAACGTCGGCTTTGAATGCCGGACAAGCGATAAGCTCAGCCGCCGCGCATTCCCCCGTGGTTATACAGAGTCTTTGGAGGAACGTGTGCGGCAATTAGAAAGCGAAGTTCGAGAACTCAAGGATCTGTTAGACGAAAAGGATGAGAAGATCGATATGCTTTCCAAGATCCACGGTAACCGACCAAGCCCATCTATGCCTGTGAGCAGCCCGGCTGCACCAGAGTCCAGGAGTGAAGTTATGGCCACAAAGGAAGATACTTTCCGCGTACAAGCTGCGCCTTTATTACTTGGAGTTGAGAATTCCGATTCTTATTTCATGGGCGCGTCTAGTGGCCGAACATTTATTGGTAATTCTTTCAACCGTTTTTTCGATGAGTCAATTCGACTAATATCCCTAACAGAGACTTTCAAGCGCAAGATTCAGGAGACTGGCAAGCCCAGCACCGACTTTAGCCCAGAGGCTTTCTTACATATCCAGGGCTGCAAACCCCTTGGCCCCAAGCCAACCGAGCAATCCCTTAAGGCTCCTCCTCGTCTCTTCTCTGACCGCTGTGTCAACGTTTACTTCCAGGAGTGGGCGCCTCTTTTCCCCATCCTTCACAAGCCCACGTTCCTCCATATCTACGAGGAGTTCGTCGCCGACCCTGAAAAGATCAAGAGCAACCATAAACTCGCACAGCTCTACCTTGTATTCAACATTGCTGGCCTCTCTTCCGATAATCCCGACCTCCCTCAGCTTGCCGCATGCGAGCAGCAATGGCAAACTGCCCTGGACGCTATTCTTATGGAGAATACCATGAACACCCTCCAGTGCCTTGCTCTCGCGCTTCTTTACTGCACCATGCGCGCCGACTATAAGAGACTTCAGCACTACAAGGGTATTGCCATTGGCCTCTCTCACCGTCTGGGCCTACATCAGAGCCAGAAAAGATTCTCTTTTGGTGCTCTAACAATAGAGACACGCAAGAAGGTTTTCTGGACTCTTTACACTCTCGACTGCTTCTCTGCCGCTACTCTTGGACTTCCCAAACTTCTCAGGGAGGAGGATATCCAGGCCGAATACCCTTGCGACACTGATGATGAGTACGTCACCGAGAAGGGCTTCCAACCCACTCTTCCTGGTGAGTATACTCGTCTGTCAAGTGCACTAGCCTTGTTCCGTGCCACTCGCATCCTCGCCAAGGTGCTAGAGAAGAACTACCCCGCCTCGAGCTCCTATGAGATCTCTCTTCAACAGATGGGTGCTCTTGAGAGTGAACTCGATGCTTGGTATGACCAGCTGCCTCCTCATTTGCGACTTAACTTTGTCCAAGATAAGCCGTCCACAGACGTGACTGGTAGTCGCTCACCTTTATTGGCTCTGGCCTATTATTACATCCGTACACTCATCTACCGCCCCGCGGTCGGCTCAAATCTGGGTCCCAAAGCGGCTCCGGCTCTGATGTCAATCGGAGCGTCGAGCAAGCACATTGTTCAAATCGTCCAACTTCTGGAAGAGCGTAGCATGACTTTCTCATTCTGCCTGAACAGGACTGATCTGTTGGTTGTTTGTGGCATGACGCTGCTCTACCATTCGATTGATCTCAAGCAGGACAGCAAGATTATGCGCGATGACGAGCGATTGGTGAATGCTGTGATTCAGATCCTTGACAGAACCGAGGCCTCTGGCTCGCTCGATTTCAAGCGTGTGGCTAGCATGCTTGTCAATGTCGACGAATCCGCTGTTTCGCCAATCCATACTTCACGTGAGGTTTCGATGCCCCCCGCGCCGACCTCCAACCAAGGGTCGCCACCAAGGGGCATCGTCTCCAAGTCCAAGAGAAAGGGTAGCACAGCCTACTCTCTCGGCCAGCTCCCGGCTGCTGCAGCCAGCGAGAGCAACTTGATCGACCACCAGGAAAGGATGCGTCGCATGACAATGCCATGCGTTGTCGACCAGCGACCTGATTTTTACCGCGCTCGTGGTCGTCAGTCTTTTGACAATCTCCAGGCCGAGGTTCCTGTGGCTCAGCGAGGCCATCGCATGTCAATGTCTCCCAACCCTGACCGCAAGGCTTCTCCTTTATCACGCAACCTGGACTTTATGCCATTCGCCCACTCCTCACAGTCACCGCAGCCGACTTCTCCCCAGCAAAACCGTGCAAACTCTCATTCTGGCCCTACCACCCAGGCCCACCCTATGATGGTGAACTCGTCTATGGCTGCTGCTAAGATGAATGGAGTTTCAACAACTGAGTGGGAGGCTCTACTTGGCTCATTAGATGGTGGCATGAACAATGTGTATGATGCTATCTACGGTGGACAAGGGCTTGTTAACGAGAGTGCGATCGCCGTAAGCAACTGCGGCGACTGGCCTCCGGATAACTGGGATCTCGGCGGCTTTAGCATAACCGAGTTTGGCAACAACCCGCAGCCTCCCCAAAGTGTCCTAAGCATGAGTGACGAGAGCCTTAGCTCTGGCGAGGAGGTTGGCCCTTCGGAGCTTGGAATGAGCGTCGAGAGTGTCGATTATCGCAACCACATGGTGCCTCACCAACATAACCAGGAAGGATATGTAATGTCAGATCGAATGGAGACCTATCCTATCTTGTGAAGGTGACAGGCAAAATGATACCTTGGGTCGGTTTTTTTCTTCTTTTTGTCTTTTCTTTTGAAATCTGTTTAAATTTGACGTGGAGTTGTCATGGAGTTATTATGGGAGTCATGAATCTGGGATGATTTGATGATTATTTGGAGAAGCAACAATAACTATTTCTTGATTGGGCGATTGCAATTTGGGTGTGTTCAAAATATGGCATCTGGGATTGGAAAACAACCAGAAACTTATTGTTACCATTGGTGTCTCTGTGAAACTCCATAAAGGAGACAGGCGAGGATTAAGGATGATGGCCAGTTCCTGAACTGGCCTCGCAATACGGCCTACTAGGTTATCTAGTTATCAGCTCGGACATTGCACAAGAATGAAAGAATTCAAAGCAAAAAGTAACAATGCACCTACAGTTCCTGTGACATGATTGAAACTAATGGTCAGCCCTGGTCTGATATGTTTGATCGGCGTCTTCCGACATGGAAAGAATTTCCTCAGCAGAGTCACATTGCATGTCATGCCCATGCGTGTACCTGACAAGCTGTGCATTCTTCGCCGGTTACCCCGGCCTGTAAAAAAAAAAAAAAAAAAGCAATAAGCAGGAAGAGTCAGCGTTTATTATGCAGGGAAGAAGTCTGGACCGGATCCGACAGGTTGCGTTGCCGGTGTTGAAGAAGTCAAGGAGCTGGGCCCTGGCAGCAAGGACATGGGCAGTTGGCATAAACCGGATCAGAACAAGATTGGTTGATGTTTTCATATGTATTGGTCGTTATGAGTGTGCCTCGGGAACTGATCCGGAGATGCATCTGGTACCGTGTCTGGTGAGCCTATGTGCGCGTGTTGTTTGTCAATTTATTAAGGCGACTGTTAGTAGTACATATAGTACTGTAATAGGAGGATAAAGAAAGACTGGTCGAGGCCGTTTCATGCAAAGTCGAGACCGTCTTTTAGTTTTGTTTGTTCGTCTGTCTCTTGGCATTACTGCATTTGTTATTCGGAGTGTTCAGCTACATCACTCACAACAACAATTGGAAAGTTCAACCTGGGCTATTAATCATAATCTCATCGATTTGAGATCTGACCACCTCTACAATCTATGGTGTAGTCAGATTGATAGCCGAGGCTGAGTCTCTAAGTTTCACCAAGCATTACATACAGAGAGTATTAGTTCGGTTCCACGTGCTTAGAACATGAAGTAGGTCGGAGGTGCCTAGGTTCCTAGGTACCTATGTAGGCATGTATCCGTAGGTAGGTAGGTAGTTCAGCTCTAAAGTGACATCCAGTCAGGTCGAACTCAGCTGAGGCTGGTAAAAATCGAGTGTGGCCGTGCAAATGGCCTAGGTTGGATTGGGGAATGTAATGACGTCTCAAACTCCAGCCTGTTGCACTTTCCTAACGATATGCGTGCAGTATCTCGAGCTTCCTAGCGGCGGACGGACTTAACGGAGAAGGACCCATGGATCATGCATGACACATGACAGGGCAGGAACGCCCATGTCCACATGAACACCAGACTCGTCAACAGAGAAGCGTGCTTGTTTCAGTTGGTTTGGTCTTTTCAGTTTCAGTCTTTCTATAGTTGTTGGGGGCGCTATTGTGAGCGAGCCTTTATTCGTATTCCTTCGAGTCTCCAGTATTCACAAACATCAACATCAACGACCATGGCGACAGAGAGACAGTCGTTAATCAACAAGCATGCCCAATCAGCGGCTATTCCTCAAGGTTAGATACCTGCCTATATCAGCATCGATATAAATCTCTACAACACCACTAAATTCCATTCTGTCACAGCTCCATGGGCCGTTGCCCGACAGTCACTCCGGGATCCCTCTCGGCGACTCCCACAAGCAATTGCTCATCGCGGCGCAAAGATTGACTGGCCCGAAAACACTATGGCAGCCTTCCGAGGCGCGGTCGAAGCCGGAGCTCATGCGATAGAGACTGATGTTCATCTTTCCGCCGATGGTGTTGCTGTTTTATCACATGTAAGTCGAATGAAATTCGGATTGGCCTGCCATCATTACTCGACTCGACTTGGTTGACAGGTGACTAGGATCCATCCCTCAAGCGCTGCTTTGGCATAGACACTCGCATTGCAGAATGCACTTGGGAGTATCTCAGTACACTACGTACAGTGACCGAGCCCCATGAACCCATGCCAAGACTCAAGGACTTTCTTGAATGGCTGGTTCAGCCCCAAGTAGAAAAGATCTGGGTTGTTTTAGATATTAAGGTATCACTGACCGCCCCGTGTGTAGTGAGACGGAAACTAATGCAGGTCTCTAAGCTCGACGATAGCCCGACGTGCTTGATGACCGCAATTGCAAGAGCTCTAGACAGCGTTCAGGGCCCTACACCTTGGGAACAACGCATTGTTCTGGGTTGCTGGAACGTGAGCCGCTCTCCTAAGCTTACCCCCTTCTACTTAATCCCCTGTATTTACTTGCTGCTGACATGAATTGACAGGCATCATTCCTACAAGCTGCGCGCAGCCAACTCCCAGCCTATCCGTTAGCTCATATTAGCACCTCTCTTTATTACTCACACCACTTCCTTCGAGTTCCCAACCTCGGCTTCAATCTTAACCAAAAGACTCTCATCGGCCCCTCGGGCAAGCTCTTTCTGCGTAAGCTTCGACGGACCAACAAGCTTCTCATGACATGGACGGTCAACGAGCCTGGTCGTATGCAATGGTGTATCCGCCACAACCTAGGTCACCCGCGAAATTCCAATGGAACCATTGATGGGCCAGCCCTAATCGATGGTGTCATCACTGATAACCCCCGGTTGTATCTTGAAGTGTGCGAGAAGTTCGAGGACGAGATGGATGAGAATTTCGTCAGACCAAAGCTCGCCTTAACCCAGAGGGCGAGGGAGAAGGCTAAGACGGTTGTGTTTGTCATACTAACTGAAACTTTGATGATGGCCTATCATGTTCTAAGAAGGATGCAGGGCAAATTTGATTTCCTCAGAGATCGCCGGAGCTTGGATAAACGGTAGAGAAGGAGATGGAGCGATTGACGTAGTGACCTTGGTGAGATGTTGTTAAGGGTATAGCTAACATTTGTTTAAGATACCTAGAGCACGGTTCTCAGATAATGTGCTGGCTGCAGGAGCGATGTAATGCAGCGCTGGCACATGAAACACCCCTCAACTTTTGAAAACGATTGATTTAAGATTATGGTGCAAGCTCGTTACTGTCTACTGACGATGCCAGTAGCGGTTACTTTGATATCGCTACTCTCAAGTAAACTAACTTATACGGAAAGGCAATCAACACACTACCGTGGCATCAGTTCATGGTCGTTGAATTGTCAAAATTAGTATGCCCATCTACCAATATCTATCCAGTAATACATAATTGCCTCCAAAGTCTTCATCGCGGTATAAATACAAGCCGCCTGGCCCTGCCTTTTGCTCTAGCCCGTAACGTAGATAATAAATAATAAAGCCGTCGTAACCGAAACGCTTCTCATGATGCTTCTGTCTTTGGATCTCTCCTTGTCAAATCTCAACATCAATATCCAGGTCTAGTGAGCCAATCACATCGTCATCCATCAACGGCTTGTGGATGGTTGGGATACCCTTCTCTTTGTGCTTCTCTTCTTGCAGCTTTGCAAGATGAGGCAACAGTTGAGATTTGGCTGACGGCTTCGGTGTACTAGTTCCAGGGGTACTGGCTCCGCTACCATTCGCTGCCGGCTTTTGCTCCGTCTTCTCATTGGCATCGTAAACAAATTTGGCCTTGGTCCTCAGCCGTCTTGACATGTCGCCCTGGTAGGTCTCGCCACGCTTGAGGGCAGCCTCAATTTCCTTCGACTTTGCCTTCTCCTTCAACTGGGCCTTTCTTACTGCTTCAGCATTCAAGCGTCGGTTCTCTCGATTACGTTCAGCCAGCCGATCTTGCTCGGTTTGAACCTTGGGTGCTTCAGAGTGTTTTGATGGACCCAGACTCGTCCTGAATGCCAGCCGCTGTGAGCCGAGATTATCCAGCTCCTCTTGCAGTTCTTCGACCTTGTCGTGGTCATCACGTTGTCTGGCCTCCTCAAGTAGTTGGCTGATGCGCTCTCGCTCAGCGGGATCAAATCGTCGTTTCAGCTCCTTTATCCTATTCAGACGAGCTTTGATGTCCTCCGTAGTCCATGAGTGATTAATGAGTCTGTTGATCTCATCGATTTTATCCATGAGGTAGGCCTTGGTAGGAAGAGTAACACCCTCGTTATGGCATGTGACCTTGTATCGGTTAAGCTCATTCTGTTGTCCTGTCAGTGCCAATTCAACCACGCAACCAGTTCAAACATACATCTGTGAACTTTCCGCTCGAAGCGGCGATGAAAGGGAATTCTTTAATTGCCTTGCCATGCGCCGCCTTGACGTACTGGTCCGTAACGAAGGCACCGTTGGGCCCCTGAAGAGCATATGGCCGACTAGTAGTGAAGCCTGCGCTGAACGTCAGTACCAACCGGGATATCATGCTCATTATCACATACCCTTTATCACTGCCATACGATACTGCTCGATGCCCGTTTCAGGGTGTGGCCCAAGAGCTATACGAATATAACATCCAGTGATGGCTTGCTCGAACCCAGGGGTGAAACAAACCTGAGCGAACTCGTTTCGGCCCAATCGAACACGATCATAATCGCGTAGCTCAGCTGGCGGTTGATCGCGAGCATCGTCGGCGTCGGGGGTTGGGGAGCGCCCACGGTTATAGTCGTCGTCACTGTCATCCGCCCCGGAGTTGCGTCTTCGTGGAGAGTAGTTGTCTTTTCGTCTCTCCATATCCTCTCGTCGACGGGCCTTTTCTGCCTTCGCTTGACGCAGAGTGTCCATTGCGGATTCCCTCTTACTCTCTGTGCGTGGTCGGGATGCCTTTCGATCGCCATCTTCCAACTCTGCGGTTCCGGCACTGCGCTTCTTCTTAACTTTATTGCGCTCCTCATTCTCCATATTGCTAACCATCTGGCGGAGCAGGCGGTTCTGTCGCTGACGTTCAATGTCCGTCATACGATCAGCAATAAGTTGCTCACGCTCGAGCTCGGGTAAAGCCATGATTTCCGCCTTTTCCTTCTGACTCTTGTATCGACCGTCAACTGGGTAGGCTTCATCATCGTCATCTGCTGCTGCTGCTCGTCCTCGTGATGGTTCATCGTCCGAGTCAGATTCATCCATGGGAGCGGATTCGAGTGAGTTAGGTGTTCCCGGCGCAGAAGACCTAGATTACAATAGCTCAGTATGAGGTAAATCAATGGCAGCAATCAGGATGAACGGAAAGCAGGAAATAGACCAAGAGGTCTGCACAGCGCTCAACCTCCAGGTCACCATGTCGTCAAGCACAGGGGATCACTTACGCCTCGCCCTCTTCCTCAGAATCATCACCGCCTCCCCGTCGCGATTTCTTTCCCGCCCCTTTCTTAGAACCACTTCTCTTTGCTGGCGGCGGCGTCGCTGATCCACCTCCGCTCTCGTTACCGGAGCCCTCATCATTGGAATCTCCGCCTGCGAGGGCAAGAAGTTCGTCGTCGACGTCAGACATGACGATAGCTGTGTCAGGCCAGCGATGATCTGAAGCGCAATGTTTTCAGGGGACTGACGTTTGAATATCAGGCGCAGTCGCGTTGAACGCGTTTTTGGATGAAGCCAGTGAGAATTTGAGGATGAAAATGGTCCAAAAGGGTGCGCAAGTGGGCGGGCAAAGAGTGAGCGATGAATGAAGCAATTTTTGATGGAAAAGCAAGCGATTGTTTGAAAAGTAGAAGAGTTTAAGCTTGCTCTTTCACAGCCTGTTCTGAGTTCGTAGTTCCGATCCATCACCTTATTGGCCAAGGCTATGTCATGCCCCTGCACGTGTGTGGCTGATGCGCTCGCCGGGGAAGCTTTAGTCCGCTCTGGGTGAGCTAGACCTCTCGGTGAGTACACCGAGATTATCGGCGCCGTCATAGTTATCATTCGATACCAGGGTTCGCTAACAATTAACGATCGAGAAATAGTCCACAGCCTCTGTAGCAACCATGGCCTCATCTAGAGCTCTTACGACGCCTATGCGCTATATTGTAGCCCGATCAACACCAATTCTCCACAAGTCATGCATTCGCACCATCACGACAACCTCCAATGCTCAAGCCACTGTATCAACCACATCTTCTGAGTCTCCCAAGAGACTCAAGCCACTCACCCAGGAGCAGCGTGACTTTCTCGACTCTGCTGTAGGCTCGTCGGGTTCTAATTGTCCTGAACCGTAACTAATCTAATTTTAGCTTCGTGTCAACCAAGCTGGTGAACTTGCCGCAGTTCTCATCTATGCTGCCCAATCACCCATCCTTCTTAGGTCAAAGCCTCATCTTCGCAAGCTGATGGCGCACATGTACGATCAAGAAGATGGTCACTTCAAGATCTTCAACAGCCTCATCCACAAACATCGTATTCGGCCTACTGCTCTTTACCCCTTATGGTCTGTCATGGCTACTGGTTTGGGCTGGTCAACTGCTATGATGGGCTATGAGGCTGCTATGGCTTGCACAGAGGCGGTCGAGACAGAGATCGGCGGCCACTACAACGAACAGATCCGAACCTTGCTGGAAATGATCACTAAATGGGAGGCTGAGGGCTATGAAGTCGGCAAAGAGTTGTCAGACCTCGTCAAGACCCTCAGGGTGATCCGAGATGAAGAATTGGAGCACCTGGATCATGCTGTAGAGCACGATGCCCAAAAGGCAGAGCCTCACTGGCTTCTCACCGGCGTCATACGCGCAGGCTGCCGTGGCGCTATCTGGGTGAGCGAAAGAGTGTAAAGCTTAAATCAGATGTATTATAAATGTATTATAGACCTATGGCGGCTTCCAGGGAAAGGGTGTAGATATGAGGCCAAGGATAAAGAAAGAAACCTTTACGTGTGTGACGATGAACGCGCCTGTCGAATGCTTCTTTTACATAGACAGCAAAAACACCTGATCAACTCCTTGCCATGCCTTATACACCACTTAGAATAGAGCAGGATCAAAGGCAATTTTAGTTACTTTGTTTTGTTAGTATTGCAATAATCCGCGTGAAGAGGTTGGCGGGACTTACTAAATAGCCAAGGGGGCAACGCCATCGACTTGGTAGCCCCAGTTTCCATTCTGCTCTTCCGTAAGAAGCCAGTCGTAAGGAAATTGCACAATGTTTCCTTGAACCATGTTCAAAAGCTCCTCGGCTTGTCCTCGCGATGGCATGTCATCGATGCTGAAGCCGCGCCGACTGTTCTTAGTGGTTGCACGACGTCTGCGCTTGACTGAGCCGAGCTGTCCTGGTGGAGGGGCATTGGTATCCCTCGAGGATGGTTTCTCGAGGGTCGAAAAAGTAGTTCGCCTCTCTCGGTCCTTCGTACCAGTCTGTGGCTCCAGGAACCTTCCACTGCTGCCTCCATCAAAAGCAGGGAACGGAGTGTCTCCAGGTGGGTAGACAGGAGATGGCGCTTCCATGGATTGCTGAGTATCAACGGCACTCTCGTTCTCCAACCCAGTATTAGGTCGTGATGAGATGGCTTCACCATCTTTCATTGCCTGTTTCTCATTCGCATTACGCTGCCCTTCGTCAGGGATGACGATCTTGATCCTATCCTCCTCATGATGGCCGAGAGGGAGTTTCTCGGTCATTCTTCCCACTGCCTTCTCCGCTTCCGTCTCCACGGCCTTGGCCATAACCTCTGGTCCTGGTGCGCTAACACCTGCGCCGCCTGCAGTGGAGGAGCGGTGTCTCGAGGAAGGGGGAAATTCGGAATCTTCACCTCGAGATCGGCCACCTTCCATGCTTGCCCGGAACCTATCGCCATAGTTCATATACTCGCGATACTCTGCCCATGTGCTCACCTCAGAATCTGGCATGCAGCGGAATACTCGGCGGTAAAGCTTTGTGTTATTTTGAGCCGCGCGATTCCAAATCTCATCAATAAAATTGGGGTTAACCGGATCTATCATGCAGTCTTTGTCAATGTGTGCAAGATGAATGTCTGCGGCCATCGGATGGAAGACTCCATTCACTGGTTTTCCGGTTTCAGGGTCGATGTGCAGTGGAGGGCCGCCAATATCAGTGTCGTCGCTTATTGGCAAGGAGGGCAACTGTGCGGGACGGGGTAGGCCGAGTTGATCTGTGGTGCGGCGATTCAGAGCTGGCACAGGGGGCAGGTCGTCGTTGTGGTTCCCGGGGTCCAGATATCTGTTATCAGACTGGGGGGCGTGCGGCTTTGCTTCCCTAGGTGACTGAAGTGTTCCCTTGCCTTCGTTGCTGATATCACTGACAAGGACTTCCCGTCCATGAATTATAACGGAATCGCGGCCAGCATCAAGGCCGGATTTCTCAGCACTCTTCCAGCGATCAGGACCGTAGCCGGTCACGTCCAGCTCGTGTTTCACCTTATCCTCTGCTTGATTTATGGCGGTGCTGTCCGCTTCTGCATTGCTATCGCTGCTGCTGCTGCTACTGCTGCTACTCTCTTCGACTTGAACAGCAGCATCGAGGTCGTGATTGACGCTTGGGACTCGTGGGTGGTGAGGGCGCTTCGGTGATAGCTTTGAGGAGTCAGTGGGACCACCATTCTCTTCATTGTATATATCGTCCATCTCATGCTCGAAATCTTGACGGTCGAGCTCTGCCTGACGTTCTTGTTCAAGGATTTCGTCAACATCGAGGCCAAGATGCTCACGCATCAGTCGAAGTCGGAGTGTGTGAGCGAAGCGACCAACCTGGTACGGTCTTCCGGCCATTGTTGAGTTGATCATATCAGTATCTCGCACAATCGCAGCGCACTCAGAATCACGACTACCAAGCATTGATCGCTCGTTAATATTGGCAGATCCGATAAGGGCCACGCGATCATCAACGATGATTGTTTTCGCGTGAATATAGAGTTGCTCGGTGGCAAGAACATCGTTGCTCATGATACCCCACTGGCGAAGTGAGTAGAAGGAGATGTAATCCTCTGGTTCAATGTTGGCAGCTCGAAGCCGGCCAAAGATGGACTGGTCACCTCTGCAGATGCTTGCATACTGACACATCAAAATCAGGCGAACGCTTGTACCCTCTTGCTCATCGACTGTGTTCTGGAAACCAGGCATCAAGGGAATGACAATAACACATCGCCAGTCTTCGTCATTCTCGTGAGCCCGAATGATACGCTCGACAAGAGCATCGCCAATACGGTTCACAATTCTGGTGTTGTACGCTTCAGTGCTAGTAATGAAGAACTGATTCTCCATATAAACAAAATGATCTGACTCTTCGATCATTTTGATGTAAGCATTCTGGATACTGTGCTCGGTTTGCTCGATACCCAGAGACCACGTGGTTGCGGATCGAAGGATCTGGACTTCACAAGTACCAGTGAGTCCCAGCTCTCTCAGCTCATCTATGTTAGCATCTGGTGGAGGAAGTAGGAATGGCAGGGGGCGAGTAGGCTTGCGTCCTCGGCGGAGGTAGTTCCAGCGCTGGACGAAATGGCGTGTCAGGTCTCTTGCAGGCTGGCCAACAACTTGCATGGCAACATCATGCCAAGGCATTCGTGGAACTTTGCTTCGTTCATACATTTCTTCGTATGGTTCACTAAGTCTGTAGAAGTCCTGAACTCGAGGGTTTGAGTAGTCTTTTCCGGGAAATAGCTGGCAATGCTCGGCGTCCTTGGGCGTCTCAGACATTTCAAAACCAGTCGGCTTGTCGTCGACAATGGGATGCTGAGGACAGTCCCATCGCCCGAAACATAAGTCAATGCCTCCAACGAAGGCCACATCGTGATCCACGATACAGATTTTCTCGTGGTGAGCAAAGAAAAACTGGTTCTTCTTGAACTGATTGGGAGATCTTTGTACGAAGATGTTAGGGTGCAGGTTCAACAACGAGAACTTGGTATACTCGGAATCTATCGGAATGGCAGCCTCAACGTTTCGGTACACGATAACAAATACTTTGACACCTTCCCTGGCCTTTTTCTGCAAAAGCCTGTCCAATCGCCACTTCTGGCTAATTGCAGCTGGTCTTCGCATGTACAGCTCAGGACTCAGCCACCAATCGTGAATGTAGATAACATCGCGAGCCATGTTAATAGCTCGGGAGACATTCCACATGTAATCACGGCCATCGACGAGCCACTGGGCAAATACATGGTTTCGCACGGGAGAAAAGCTGTCAAAGCGCTTATTTTGATACCAAGGGGTTTGCTTGAGCATCTGGTTGATGGAATCCTCGAACTGCTTCATCACAGATTGGTTGCGAGAGAACAAACGGACTTTGCGTTCGGATGAGCGTAAAGTCATGGTGTGATGCTTTTCAGGAGGTGCCTCCACAGTCAAATCGATTTCAGCCTTCTTCTCGATTGAGCCAATCGCTTTGACCTTACTTCGCTTGGAGGAAATGCTGAATTTCGAGTCGACCAGGTACACATCAAAAATGTTCATGTTTTCAGGAGACTCCACGCAAACAATATAGCTCTGTCGCACGAGGAACCATTTCCGGCTGTGTCGAGAGATGACCTTCGCTGGGGTCAAAGCACGGCGAAAGTCTAGACCTTTCGAGGGCTGAATATGAAGATAACACTCCTTTCCATGGTAACTCCCCTCTGCCGCAAGACGAACGCCAAGAGCCGAGAGTTCAAGGAAGCGGCAAAGCCGGTTGCTATCAGCTCTGAACATGAGCCATCTAATCATCTCAGAGAGATACTTCTCCAAAATACGACGCTGCTTCTCGACATAACGCTGTCTCCGTGTAGCCATGTCCATAGCGGGCATTCCTGGGCCCTCGGTGTTGGACATGTCACCAGGATCGGTGATACCTGTGGATCTGCGTCTCGGGCCCATCCCCAAGAAATTGCGAGACTTTCTGCGCGGAAGGCCACCAGGGTTTTCAGGGTCACTGAAGATACCGTCTCCTGCCGCTTCAGTGGCAGTGCCTTCACCAGCCGTCTCCTCTCCACGAATGCTGGCTTGGTCCTCGTCGTCGCTCTCTTCGCCCTTCTTACGGGCACCGCGAAGATAAGGAAAAGCCGAGTAGGGAAATTTCGGTTGCTTTGGTCGGCCACCCAGGTCCATACGTCCAGGCATATACTTTTCGTTGTTGATAGCAAACTTGTAGCGCAAATGCAGGTTATAGATATCCCTGAGCGTTCGTGTTACGGTCCAACTCATTCTGCTTGGGCCGCTTCCGTATTCCAATTCTATGGTGAACAGCCAGTGCCGGTCCTTGTCGTCCTCCTCCATAGGGGAACTATCAGTGATACGAAGCTTGAGCTGCTCAAGAAGTACCGGAATCCTCTTGTTCCCGTGTTCGTCCCTCTGGATCATGCTGGCAAGCATAAGAACAGCTGGAGCACCAGCCCGTAGTTCGGCCATCAACTCGGCCGATTTGAAATAGTCGAAACGATCTTCTTTCTTTTGCCGTAGTAGTTTGAGGGTATTTTTGACCTGCTTCCACTTCTGAGCACCAAAGGTGGATGCACGTTCAGATGTGAAAAAAGGGCGACGAGGTGTCATAGCATCACCATCAGATACACCTCCACCGCCAAAAACAGTGATTCGGCGAACATGGCCCGCTCGTCGTCCCACAGCTCCAGGACTTTCGATCTCATCAGCTTCTTCACCATGATGTCGTGCAGCCGAGGTCATCCAGGAGTTTCCTCTACGGAATGCCATTCCCAGGCGATCCCGACCTTCTCCTTCGGAGACACCATATTCAGGGGCAGTTGCATCAGGCATGCTTGCACGTCTCTTCACCATCCGATTGAAACTATCCAGGACATCTGTGTCGTTTGCAAAACGTCGTGGCGTTCCAGGCGTTGAAGCATTTTCCTTCTTTGTGCGCCGCATCCTCCTCTTCTGCTTCTTCTTCTTCTTTGATTTGCCATCTTCAGGATTGTCCTCGTCCGCAGTTTCCTCAGCGTCAGCATCAGCATCAGTGTCCTCCTCTGTCAAAGTGCCAGGGAGGCCGCGGTTCGGTCGTGTCGGAGAGTTCAGATTCGACTGAACTCCTTGGCTTGAAGGTCCAGCCACAGTTGATGATTTTGGGGCTGGCATGCCACCGTTGTTGGTCAGAGCCTTGAGTTTGGACATCAAGGAGGCACCACGGGATTTGCCTGGAGTTTCTGGCTCTTCCCACGAATTGCCTCTCATAAAGGTAGGGGGCGTGTCAACACCGTCTGCGCGTGTGAGCTGTATACTCGGTCTCGAGGGTGTCTGGGAATTATTTTGGCCCTCAGGGTCAGGGGCAAGGCCAAAGTCCCGGTCATTGATACCATGATCTTTAAGCGACTTGGTTGAAGCGGGTGTAGATTTCGGTATGGCTGATGAGGGTGCCGATTCATGGCCCAGTGTTAGCCCATTCGAAGTCTGTTTTGTCTCTGCGGTCAATCTGGGGGTATCTATTGAGCCTGGGATTTTGACGTCGACAGAAGGGTGAAGAGTGTCGGGATTTGGTTTGGAGATAGGAGGAGCAGGTTGGAAATTTGGGTTCGCTGGGGACCCAGAACGGGGACTGACGTCCATGGGCGAGACGTCCCCGTCTGGTCGATGTTGTGGCATAACGACTCGTTGCGCTCGATCGATTCGGAGGATTGTTGGTGGTAGTCTTAAACTACCTAAGCTGACAAGGACGGCAGGATGATATTATCTGTTCAATCGTTGTAACCAGATCAAGCATGCCGAAAGGAACCAGAAAACAAGACAAGATTGTAAATTCCAATTATGTATGCGGTCGTTTCTCTGAGTATCACAAGCACAAAGCGGGTGATTGATAAAAGGGGGCTTGTTCCTCGAAGCGTCGCACGCACGTACAGTACGTTGGTCGCGCTGCGAGGTGGTGACGAACTAAAACAAGCGGTCGATGAAGGGCGTTGAATAACGGAACAGCCAATATGGTTTTGGGACTGTAGCACCTTAGCCGAGAAATCAAGTTTACAGCAACTTTGTCTTCGTCACGAGACCTGGGACGGACAATATAATTCGGGATCTGAGGGGAGTTTGGAATCCCTTAATGATTGTCAAGATACCGAAATTTTGGGAGAGAGCCAGCCTGACCCTTGTCACGTCAGTCGCGGTATTGAACGGTCTGACCAGGTTACCTCTCTGCGAATTTGGGAATTGAGACCAAGGAGGCCAGACACCAAGGCTAGAATTCGACGTGGGCTGTAGGGGCTTCCATGGATCCTGGTCATAGTTGGAGACTCCCTAAAATCCTCCTAAAATCCCAGAAAGTCCCCTAGACTGGCTAGACGGGGGGGGCTGAAACGGGTCCGCCGAACGCCCGCAACGCCTCCCGCGTATCGTGACAAAAGATCACCATATGCGTTTCAGGGAGAAATGGGGATCAACATTGTTCGAGATGATTTTCTTTGCCTTAAGCCAACGGTTGCAGTTCATTGAAAATACATAAACTTCGATCCTTTAGACTATTTTTTTTCCCCAGCTGTTTGAATGGCTTGATATGAGTTATCTGACGTCTTATGTTAAGCCCAGGTCAAAGGAAATTGCATGCGGAGGTTCGAGTTGAATTACCTGTGGAGGTTGCTAATTCCAAGGCCTAGTCTATCTCTTCCATTAGACAACGTAAGGCTTGCGGGGGCACTGTCCGTTAAGGAATACATAAAGTTCTGCTTAATTTAGGGAATATTTAGGTAAGACTTAGATAGTTCTTAACAATGCCCCATAAACTTGGCTCTTAGGCATCAGTTTCCTTGCAGCCAGCCATTCATAAAGGGCGTATATGGATAGCAACTGTATGGATTAAGCAAGCACTTGGATATAGCGTAGTGAAATCGTACTTTGCATATGATGTACCCGTATACATGTGATAACGAATGATCAAAGGATGTTTAGATTGATCATTTTGACAGAGGAGAAGGTTTGAGGGGTCTTGTTGTCATCATCATGGCTGTGGAATAGAGTTCGTGGGGCAAGCATTGGATGGAAAGTCAATTGATGTTAGCATTGGTAATTACTAACCTAGTTGTTGGTCAGTAACAGATATTCCCGTTTATTAAATAAAGAGGCTTCCTGTGTTTGACCAATTCGTGTCTATATACGAGGAAACTATTGTGATTTATCTAGAGTCACATTTTACCTGCCTACTAACCTCTCCCTATTCTCAAGGCCCTAAAGTTCTTGACCTGGAGGTAGACTAAGTTAGTAGCTGGTGGTTCCTCCATCATTGTCCCTTTATCATCTGCTCATCAACAATCACAATAACGACCATGTCAATACCATTATGTGCTATTCTAAACCAAATCACGATGCCTAGTTACATCATAGATACAACTTATGACGGGTCCCTACTTCACCTTTGTGTTACCCTTGGTTGCTCATACAGACAACCGATGTTGGTTGAGAAGGAACAAAATAGGACCGGAAACAAGCTGCAGTTCTCCCAGCCGATGCAACATCACGGTTAAGGCTCCGATCCTAGTCTCAAATATCAGGTCATGTCATAGCAATCACCAATAGAGC